>JAMBLF010000365.1:0-296975 GCA_030578115.1 Leucoptera coffeella
TAAAAAGATGGAAGGAATACTTTGAAGAGTTGTTTGAAAATGAGGATGTATCATTTCAGGATGGTACATCTGAATTAAGTTTGGATGATAATGGCAGTGATATTAGTATGGAAGAAATCTTCAAAGCTTTGAAAGCTATGAAAACTGGTAAAGCTGCAGGGTACGATAGGATTTCCGTGGAGATGTTGAGGGCTGGTGGCCCGGTGGTTGCCAACCTCTTGTACTTACTTTTTAATGCGTGTTGGCGGTATGGCCGTGTGCCTAAAGATTGGTGCAGGGCCGTTATCGTCCCTTTGTACAAGGGGAAGGGACCCTTGCAAGACTGCAAGAACTACCGGGGGATTAGCCTTCTGAGCATCGTCGGAAAAATATATGCAAAAGTATTGATTGAAAGAGTTGTTCGTGAGACTGAAACCAAGATATGGGATGTACAGGCAGGTTTTCGGAAGGGAATGGGATGTACTGATCAGGTTTTTTCCTTACGCCAGGTGGCTGAAAAGTTTTTGGCGAAGAACCAAAAGGTTTTCTGTGCTTTTATGGATTTGGAAAAGGCGTATGATCGTGTATCTCGGAACGATTTGTGGAGGGCGCTATCTGCGTTTGGTTTGGGCAGTACCTTAATACGGGCTCTAAAGTCTTTATATATGGATTCGGGAGCCTGTGTTAGGGTTAATGGGGCCTACTCAGACTGGTTCAGTATCCGAAAGGGTGTGAGGCAGGGCTGTGTAGCTTCGCCGTGGCTGTTCAATCTGTTCATGGATAGTTGCTTGACTGATTTGAAAGAAAGTGACAGAGGATTGCGTATGGGCGAGTTGATCATTAAATGCCTCTTGTACGCTGACGATCAGGTTCTTCTTGCATCATCGGCGTGTGAGTTGCAGGAGATGGTCACTTGCATGAATGAGTCCCTTAAGAGGAAAGGAATGAAAATTAATGTAAATAAAACGAAAGTAATGGTCATGGAGGGACTTAGCAAGACAGAGTGCAAGATTGACATAGATAATGAAAGAGTCGAACAAGTGAATGATTTTGTGTATCTGGGAACACTTTTTACTAGTAACGGAAAATGTGAGGGAGATATTGAACGTAGAGTGTGTGCAGGTAATAAGATTAATGGGGCTATGTATAGTGTTATGGGTAGCCAGTTGATTTCTCAATCGGCACGTATGGCTATTCATAGGGCTGTGCTGGTTCCAACATTGACTTATGGTAGTGAAAGTTGGGTATGGCAAAAGAAGCATGAAAGTAGAATCAATGCCGTCGAAATGCGGTCACTGAGAAGCATGTTAGGAGTAACATTGAATGATAGAATTAAAAATAGTGTGATAAGGGAAGGTTGCGGTTTGAAAGAAGATGTAGTGACTAAGATTGAAAAGAGCATGCTTCGATGGTTTGGACATGTTATGCGGATGAATGATAGCAGATTGACAAAAGGAATATATATGAGTGAAGTGGAAGGGCGGTTACGTAGGGGCCGGCCTAATAAGACATATAACAGTCAGATAGACGCTATATTGAAAAAAGGTGACGTTAGGAGTACCTATAACCGCCGAGAGTGTATGAGAGGATGTATGAATGTCAATGAAGCGAAAGTGGTCTGTCAGGATCGAGACAAATGGGGATCCGTGATCTCTGCCTACCCCTCTACAGGGAATCAGGCGTGATGTGTATGTATGTATGTATGTATATATGTATTGTTGTTATGTCAAAGTGTGTCTAAATAGTGCTATGTCAAAATGTAAATAAGCAGTGAATAAATGTTTTTCTTTCTTTCTTTATAAATTTTGATAAAATATTGTATTCCGTTTTTTGGGAGCCTCACACCTAATATGCATTCTTATTTTCGGAAATAGGTACTCAACTGACTATTCCGCGGCAATAAAAAGGGAGTGTGTACAAGAAGACGTAGCTCAGTTGTTTGGGGCTTGACTCTGTATTAGTAGGTACTAATCCCGCTTGAGCATGTACCTACCAATGGAAATGAAGTTTAATAAATTTCTATGTACATTTTCGTAATAAAAACACATTTATGAAATGCATCGAGTACTACTGTGAGGGTAAACATAGGTAAAACCTACCTGTTCCCCGAATAGGTGCTAAATAGTTCTTGTAAATGGCGACATGGCTTACAACCTTTCACATTGAGCACTGACTATCTGGTTAACACGTGGATTCGAGGTGGCCATAGAATTACTACCTTCGCAATTGCGGCGATGGGCACCTGAACCTCTGACTACCCCGCTAGGGTTAATGGTCGTGAGCGCTTTTGTTTGTCTTTTTTGTGTATACTTAAGTCGTGAAGCGTATGTATGTTAGTATTCCGTTAGAATCCTACTAGTAATGTGGCACGTTAACAACTGTACATCTTGCATAAGGCGATAAGATTCAAATCAGGCTAAGTAGCTGATAAATATCTTCGGCACATTTTTGTTTGATTATTTTACCTTTAAATGGGGTACGTTAAATGAAATTTCAAGGAATATTTAGGGTTCGGTAAAATCGATATAGTATATATTACAATAGTATAATAGTAAACTCGGTTCTAAATTTAAAAGGGTTTATTTGTTGAGGGCTTTAGAAAGTTTATGGATCTTTCGACTTTCAATTCTTTAAAAAATTGATGAACTGCCACTTTACTGAAATCATCATATTAGTCTAATACGTACCCAAAATAATTTAATCACTCAATAAAGAATTACAGAGGACAAGCTTCGGGAATTCAAAATCTTAACTTTTTCAATTAATTAACATGACCTACGTTTAGTTAGTTATCTTAAATCTTTCATTCACCAAATTATCGAATGTTACTCAAGTTTAGGTTAAAGCTAACTAATGCTACCGTTTCATTATTGAAGGAGATGAGATAAATTATCACACAGGTTATGAATAAACCAATATCATACATACAAATCATGCTCTTTTCCTACAGAGGGGTAGAATGAGGTCACGAATGCTCATTTGTCTCGAACCAGACTTTCGCTTCATTGAAATTCATACACACTCGGCGGTTATAAGTACTTCTAACGTCACCCTAATATATAATCACGTCAAAACAACATCACAAATAAAATTTAGCTACTGAATCATTCACGATTAAATGGTATCTCGATCTCGATTACTAGTTATCAATAACAAAAAGTTATAAATCAGTTCCCGTCCTTGTATCTGTAATCACTCAAAATGAGGGTCTTAGCCTTAACACTTCTGTTCGCCTGCGCAGTGTTTGGGAAACACGAAAAATATGCGGGGTGAGTAAAAACCTCCTTTTGTAAATAAATACAACATATATAAACAATAATTTCATAATTATAGTGTCAAAAGAGATATATAGATAGAAAAATATTTATGTACAACATATTATACAAGGAAATATTTCATAATTATAGAGTCTCAACAGAGATAGAAAAAGATAAGATGTGTGTATGACTGTTACGTATACGTATACATTTACGTCCTTTAATCCCTTTCAGGATGGACAGACACCCGAAAACACGAAAATATCCCCTAGGTCACATTTTAGCATGAATATTGGGGTTGAATGTCATTTGGAACAATGACGACAGGTTTGCATGCCTGATACGGTCGAACACACTGTACCTTAAATACAAATTTGTAACAACATTGAATACGTGTGTTTGCAAATAAAGTTTGATTTGATTTGATTTCATTTCATTTGATTTGCTATTCTATAGCTCAATAGATTCAACTAACCTCTAGCACCTTAATCTTTACGACATGTTGGGATCAATGTCAGCTATTAAGCATTATTTTTACATCCCAAACTTGCACGGGACGAAGCATGAAGTATGAAATTATATAAAGGAGACTTTTAACGCAAATTGTAAAAATCACCCAATACATTCCATTGACCCCTAGTTCCTTAGCTACCTTTTACGACAAAGAAAGAGAATAACGCTGAAAAGAGCGGCAGCTAGTTAGCACTTTTTTCGGACTATCAGGTCTCATTTAACTACATGAAATACTAAAATAAATAATACATGTTACAGCTGGAAATCCTACTACATCGGACCCCCATCTGAAACCAACATTAGAACCATGAGGCTACTTCTGGATCAGTATGAAGCTGATGTCCTGAGTAACCCAGTGCTCCAACGCGCTGGTGTGGTGCTGGTCAGGCCTGACAGGGAAGAACAACTCCTGGCTGAACTCGACGCCATTGAAATTCCTTATAAAGTGCACAAGAACGATGTGAAAGCGTGAGTAGAAAACTTGTGTTTTTGATTTAATAATTAGGTAATATTTTTGGCTAAAGGTAAAAAAAAATTGAAATATAGTTTTGGGTATTAGGATAAGTTATTGAGTTTAGTGAAGAAATGGAGCAATAAAATATCTGCTTTAGATTAGTAGATTACTACTGTCATTCAAAGTGAGTGTATGTAAGCAAATGTTACGTGGAGGATATTAATATACAATAGACAAAAGTTAAATGCCTTTAAATTCGGCTGTTAACACTTAAACATTAGTTAAACACTTCTAACATTAGGCTCTTTGTGATTAAACATAACGTGGAGAAAATTGCATGAAATATACTATAATTAACTTCCTTTAGATTCAGCTCTATGGTCACATGTTAATATACAAATCTATCAAATCTATATGTAGGTACTTGTAACAGATTAAAAATGAATACTTACGGATATTTTACCCTGAATCATTATCCTCAGTTACTAATTAATATTTTAGAAATCTCCGTTTCCTTCTCAGTGTAATAAGAAAATAAGATGGCCAAAAAATGGAATTATTAAATTGAGCACGTTTATTAAACGCCTTTGGAGTGCTGAAGCTTATATAAATATAGCAGTCACTGGTTTAGCTGTTCTTAGAAATTTGTCCCAGCGTTATTTTAATATTTACATTAAGTCTTAATTTATTCCGGATATATAATGTACAAAATATTAAATATACAAAACTATGGGTACATCATACTATGCTATCTGCGAAAGAAATCTTTATATACTACTGACGACCTCCGTGGCGCGATCGGTTAGCCGTCGGGACGCTAATCGTGAGGTCCCGGGTTCGATTCCCGGTGGAGGCAGAGTTAAGAACTACGAATTTCTACTGCTTTCCAGTCTGGTCGTTGATTATTTATGCTATATATGTATTTATATATGTATAATATGTATATATTTCTTAAATATACGTTGATTAGTACCCTTAACACGAGTCTTAAAAGAACTTACCAAGGGGCTAGTTCAATTGGTGTAATAATGTCCTATTATTATTATTATATAATACATACGGATGCTAATAATCACTAATTAAGATTATAATCATAGCGTCAGGAACTGAATTTATCATATAAACTATTTTATGACGCACTTATTATTATACTCAGCAACGAAATGAACAATTCAATTGTCAAGATATTTTGTTTTATCATAAAAATAATAAATAAGTATGTACCTACTGGTGTATTTATCGATAAATCTAATGAATCACGTGTGGTAAAAGATAAGGGTAAACACACAAACAATTTAAAAAAAAAATGTAATAATAAGATAAAAACAAAAACTACTAATAATAAAAAATACCCAAGACGAAATAAACATAAATTTTAAGCCTGTAATCCTTTATTGATCAAATACTAGGAACCTAAAAACTCATTAGTATTTGCAGAAATAAGGACCCTTGTTTGTTAGCCAATAAATCTTTAAGCTCAAATTTAATCAATTACCTAGAATTATTAAACCTTAATTTGTTTAATTAATTAGTTCATTTACTGGTATAGAATCTGATGACCTTAATATAGAAATTAGCAAATTTATTTTGTTTCTATTGTTGTTTCTACGTTTATTAAATACGGTGAAGGAAATCATCATGAAGAAACCTACCTGTTCCCCGAGCAGGTAGTAGTTAGTACTTGTAAATGACGACATGACTTACCACCTGCCACATTGAGTACTGACTATCTGGTCAACACGTGGATTTGAGGCGGGCTCTATCATTACTACCTTCGCAATTGTGGAGATAGACACCTGAACCCGAGAATTATGTCTGTAATTAATTCAATTTTCTCTCTCTCTCTCTCTCTCTCTCTCTCAGTGCTTTGGACCTAGAAGATACTCACATTGAAAGGACTAGACAAAAATCACTTATGAGAAATGGAGGCAGAACTTTACCGTATGAAACTTACCAAGACTGGAATGAGGTAAATGATATGAAACGTACTTTCTAACTTGTGCAGAACGTTTTTATAAAATTAAATTTACTTCCAATTTTTTTATATATTGAAGTTGTCGCAGAAAAATTGGTTATTTATTTGATTGAGCTCTTTTACCGTACTAAAAAAATAACGATAGCTAACATAATTATGTGATAATAATGTAACACTAAATCTGCAAATAGCAACAATGTTCAATAGTTATTTAATAATATTAATATGCTTCATGTGACTTTTGCTAAGAAGATACTTGATCTCTGAAGTTTTATCCATCTCAACGGAGATCATTTACTCGTATATACTAGGCACATACCATACATTAATTTCACTATGACGTTATCAACACTCCTCCTTTCAACGACCTCTGTGGCGCGATTAGTTAAGTATCTGAACGCCAATCGTGAGAGGGTTCGATTACCGGTGTAGACAGAGTTAAGAACTACGCTTTTCTTCTGTTTTCCAGTCTGGTTGTTGATTATATATGCTATATATGTATTTACCTTTATATAATACATATAAATTTCCTAAAAATACGTTGGCTAGTACCCTTAACACAAGTCTTAAATGAACTTACCAATGATCTAGTCCAATTGGTGTAATAGTGTCCTAAATATTATTATTTCCTCTTAATTACAGATCTACGCCTACCTCCAAGACATAGCAGCTCGCTACCCCAACCTAGTGACAGTCGAGACTCCTGCCCAATCCTTCCTGGGTCGTCCCTTGTTATACTTCAAAATCTCCAACACCAACTTCGTTGACAACCCTAACAAACCTGTCATATTTATTGACGCAGCAATTCACGCTAGGGAATGGATCACTACACCAGCCGCCACTTATGTCATTCACAAGTTGCTTGAGGATCCGGAGCAGGCGTATTTGCTGGATCAGTTTGACTGGATCGTGATGCCTGTTGTCAACCCTGATGGGTACCAGTATACTTTTGATGAGGTAAGTGAAGCATTGGATGTAATGGTGTAGTAGTTTAGGGTTAGGCCAGACTGTAATAAGAAATAGTTGATGTTAAAGAGTCGTCAACATTTTATGAATGTGATAACTATATAGTTTGCTTTGATTAAACACACAAAAAGGCATTTGGATTATAGGGTGCATATTACAAATATTTACGTATCAAAATAATTATATAAATATTAGTACTAAATGATAGAATTATTTGCACAAACTTAACATTTAAAAAAGTGTAAAGCTCAGCTGAACACTTTTAAAAACTTTGTAACTTCATTTTAATTTATTTTAAAATCATATTCATTCTGGTTTGAGCTAATATTGTGCTGCATCTAAACCCTTAGTAAAAATCCTTTCATTACTCGGTCTCTCATTCATTATATCTTCACATAACCGCTCACAACACACTATCAAAACCTAACCTTTCCATTTCAGGAGCGCTTCTGGAGAAAAACCCTATCCAACAACACCAGTCCATTAAGCGTGATCTGCGCTGGCGTGGACGGTAACCGTAACTATGATTTCTTCTGGCATACCACCGGCACGAGTGACTCTCCCTGCACCGACATCTACCCTGGCAACGAACCCTTCTCAGAAATCGAGACCAGGGTAGTCCGGGACATCATCAGCGAGAACCTTCATCGAATGGCCATGTACATCACTGTTCACAGTTATGGTAGCATGATTTTATACCCTTGGGGTCATGATGGCTCTCTGTCTTACAATGTAGCTAACTTACAATCCGTTGGTGAGATCATGGGTCGGGCTATTGATGAGGCAAGGTTACCAAATTTCCCGTATTATTTGATAGGGAACTCAGCTTTGGTGCTGTATTACACGGCATCTGGAGCGGCTGAAGATTATGCCCATTTGGTCGGCGTTCCACTGTCGTATACGTATGAGTTACCAGGTCTTGATTTTGGGTATCTGGGTTTCCATCTGGACCCTGAATACATTCCTCAGGTCAGCGAGGAAACGTGGCTTGGAATCGCGGCTGGAGCGGTGGCTGCTGGTGAATTGTATCGTCAATAAAGTGATGTTTGATTAAGTTAAGACTTATGTACTTTGTTATTTAATTTGTGAAACATTATGGTCTAAGAGGTGTAGATCTTTTTTTGTCTGAATAAAGTTTTTATTTATTGCACGTTTTTTTCTTATTTTTTGTTGTTAGTACCAATTGATATAAATGTACAATACATCTAAGGAAAATGACACGCATTTGTCCTAGATATAATGTACTTTTAGATCACTTGGTGCTTCTCAAGGCAAGTGTACACAACGTGAAGAACAGAAAAGCATGTATGAGCAGGTTAATAGGTGTGAGTGAAGCAAGGGACATTTGTCAGGATTTTTCCAGATGGTGATCGATAGTCTCTACCTATCCCCTTAGAAACGTAAAGGCGTGAATATATGTATGTATGAGTGATCTAGAAATAAGGGAAATGTCTACATATATCAGTGCATTTCCTACAATTCCGTTTACATTTCAGTGTTCCGAGAAATATATCACATTTATGTTCAGGAAAACTTATATGACAGCATGTGACAGTGTCGCTACTACTGCATTACTGGGTGTCCGCAAATAAATACACCTTTATTAGGTTTACTATGCATAGTCTGTTCTACCAAACATACATTTACTCAACTCTACATAAATCTTTTAAACAAAAACTACCAAACACTTTCACGGCAATTTTCTTTAGTAATCTTTTAAAGCCAAATTCGAGTGTCGATTTCCTGAATTCCAGTTAGTAATACCATGGACACTTCAGTAGGGTTATTATGTAACTTGCGATCAGTAAGCAAACGACGAAAATTGTGCGTTTTTCGCTGTCAAACACGACTTTCGTATTATGTATCATGGAATAGCATTTGCAACAGCAATCGAAACAGTGCTGCCAACAACACCACAACAACACAGCAATTAAAGAACGAACGAAAACGAAGAAAATGTATGAAAGCAATAATAATTGGTATTATGTAAGAAGTTTTGACAGCAATCACGAGCGAAAATTTTGCAAACTCAAATGTCAAACAGCGATCAGTGAAAAGGTGGTTGCTTTCAGATTGTTAGAAAGTTTTGCAACTTTAAACAAGCTAAAAAAGTAGTTTAGGCAGTCGCACTAGTAAATTATAAGTGTGGAGAGTGAGGAGATAGTAGAGGGAAACACAACGCAGGCGAATATCGGCGAAAGCGCGAGCAAAACTGCGTAACAATTGAGAAGACGAAAACTCCTAATTCTCTGCCTGACGAGGAGTTTCTTCAGCCTTTCGATGATTTAAGGCCCTTTATGTCCATAACAAAGTCATTGCACAAGTTTGAGCTTTGAACGCAAGGTAAGGTAACTTATATTCAAATATAAATTTCCATCATTTGGTTGTCATAATTTTATGTACTAAAACATAATTTTCTTTACAGATTTTCGCGGCTTTTGCATTTATTCGCTACTGCTTCAGACCACAAATCTATTGGGATGAGCTACAGATAACATTTGGACCAGCCCAGTGTCCCAAACTCTGTGCGTGAAGTTACAGCTGCACTTAACAATAACAATATATCAAGGAAATATTATAGTTTCCTCAGGGTCAATCACACTGGATGTATATAGTTTGAAGGTCAGTATTATATAATAATTTAATAGAATTATATTATTTTTATTACATAGAGAGAGGAAAGTGTGAGGGAGATATTGAACGTAGAGTGTGTGCAGGCAATAAGATCAATGGGGCCATGTATAGTGTTATGGGTAGCCAGTTGATTTCTTAATCGGCACGTATGGCTATTCATAGGGCTGTGCTGGTTCCAACATTGACTTATGGTAGTGAAAGTTGGGTATGGCAAAAGAAGCATGAATGCAGTCACTGAGAAGCATGTTAGGAGTGACATTGAATGATAGAATTAAAAATAGTGTGATGAGGGAAGGTTGCGGTTTGAAAGAAGATGTAGTGACTAAGATTGAAAAGAGCATGCTTTGATGGTTTGGACATGTTATGCGGATGAATGATAGCAGATTGACAAAAGGAATATATATGAGTGAAGTGGAAGGGCGGTTACGTAGGGGCCGGGCTAATAAGATATATAACAGTCAGATAGATGCTATATTGAAAAAAGGTGACGTTAGGAGTATCTATAACCGCCGAGTGTGTATGAAAAGATGTATGAGAGTCAATGAAGCGAAAGTGGTCTGTCAGGATCGGGACAAATGGGGATCTGTGATCTCCGCCTACCCTTCTATAGGGAATCAGGCGTGATGTGTATGTATGTACATAGAGAGAAACGGGCTTAACATGTCTATGTATTATAATTTGACTGTTACCCTTTACACTACACAATATTTGTGCATATCACTTCCATCATTTAAGATATTAATATGCGGCTGTGAGCAGACTGATGTCTAGTTAGTTGATTCAGAATGAAACAGAAGACTGGCTATTCATAATGATGTTCTATTTCCTACACTTATGTATGGTAGTGAGTGTTTGGTTTGGCAGAAGTGTCATGAATGAAGAATAATAGTTAGAGATGATCTCCCTCAGAAAAATGTATTATGCAAGATTGTGTGATAGCTTAGAATGGATTCATGAACGCTTTGTCAATGATAGTGTGATTCATGAATACTGTGGTATGGGAGAATATGTAATTACAAACATAGAGAAAGGTATGTTATGAGGTTTGGGCATATGGAGCAGATAGATGAGAAGAGGGTTACGAAAGGGATTTATAATTTATAGAGCTAAAGTGGAAGGTAGAGGAGGACAAGTTAGGCTGCGTAGAACATATACTGATCAAATTAGAAACATTCTTGTCAAGGTGGGTGTATGCAGCGTGAAGAATAAAAGAGTCTATCCCGTTAGGGACGTAGAGCCATGAATATATGTATCCATATTAATATTTCATCTCATATGTGCAACCAGTGGGCATGTCTGTATGTATGTCATACATGTCTGTTAAGATGAATGTATGTCAAGGAGGCAAAAGTAGCGTTAAGATAGAAAGTAATTAGGTTTTTCCCTGGAAGGATAGATATTGTGGGTATATTTGTAATCTCATTGTAAATATTTTTTTTATTTTCAGATCAAGTGAATCATTTAGAATGTGGATGAAATTGTGCGCCCTGATCGTTGAAATTATGTAGATGGCAAAAGGAAGAAATAAAAAATCTTATAGAAAATTCAAATATGTAGTTTTAATTTTTAAATTTAGTTTAAAATTTTCGTTTATACATTAAGTTGACTTGGCTTGGATGCGAGCTGCTTCAGCAGTGGTCATGGTAGCATTGGCAGGTTTTTCTTTAGCTGCCACTCTCTTTTGCTCCATGTTAATCAATGATTTCAACACACAAGAAGCCTCCACCTAGTAAATATAAACAATGCATAAATTAATAAACACAGTAACAACGATAAATCATACACAATTATGGAAACACATAAAAATTCATATGACATTAAATTGTACCTTTTTTCTACCAGAAATCAAACTCCAAATATATTAGTTTATTAGCACCCAGAAGTCATAAGTTATTCAATTTGGTAGATTTTAATGTTTTTTACTGCCTGACCTTCTAAATACATATTATGTTATGATGAAAACAACAATATTTGTAGTACATGCATATATTCACACCTCCTATGTCCCTAAGGGGACAAACAGAGACTATTGATCGCCAACTCAAATGATCCTGACTAATCACATACATACACATCACACTCAATTCCCTGTAGAGGAGTAGTCAGAGATCACAGATACCCACCCTGACATACCATTTTTGCTTCATTATACACTTATATACTCTCAGTGGTTATATATACTTCTAACATCACTTTCAATATGGAGTCTGTCTAACTGTCATTTGTCCCATTGGGTAATCGCCCTTCCAATTCACACACATATATTCAATTCTTCAATTTCAAATCTTTTGTTCAATTCAAATCTTTTGTCAATCTACTATCCTTTATCCTCATAACATATATAAACGATCGAAGCATGCCCTTTTAAATCTTAGCCTCTACATCTATTTTTAATTCTGTCATTCAATATCACTCCTAACATGCTTATTTGTGTGACCTATGGGTATGGTTTAGCGTGCATATGCCCGTGGAAGTGCAATGATGACTATGACAAGAGTAATGTAGGGTAAAGAATAAAGGTGTATGATGTAGATCTAGTAAGAGTTATTTTCCATGATTGGTATCAATGGGAATTCATGATATCTGTTTTAACATGTGTAGCGAGAATGAGTAAAGTGTATTTTAGTAAGTAAGTTACTCAGATGGTCCAAGTAACTGTGGTATAGTTGTTATTGTTATTATGTGTTATAAGTTTTTACACTAAAATATATTATTCAAGAAGACAATACCTGCATTTTCAAAGTGATATGGCTAGCTCTCCTCTTCTTGCTCTTGATATGGCCTGGCATATCGAAGTTTTCAGCCTGAAAAAACATAAACTTTTAGTGCTCAAGTAATAAATTACATATTTCCACATTTATGTTCATTTCACTATTGATTTTAGTGTAAAATACTTACCATTATTTCAAATTATGCCTTATACGCCAGCTCTTGACTTTCCACGTGTACAGTTGTGGTACAATGTAGCAAATATTTCAAGTTAAAAATTTCTAACCTATTGAACATTTTCAAACATAAACAATAACAAACTTGCTAGTTCCACCGATTGCTACTTGATTGCTAGGGCGCTAGTTTCTACGTGTCAATTTGAATGAATGATTTTGGTTATGTTGGTATGGTTTTGGATAGCAGTAAGAACGCGACCAGCGAGCGAACACCTTACATAGAGTACCCGCCACATAAGGTGGCAGTTGGAGGCGTCGCCACAGTCGCGTAATCCAGTGTTGCCAGTAAACACGCCAAAACTAGCACTCACTGTGCCATACGGCCCGATACATTATATTGAGGTTTCATTTGTAACGATCTTTGGTTGCAGAGCTATAAACTCAAATAAAACAAATTAATATACCAAAGTCAAAAGTCAAAATATTTTTATTCAAAATAGGCCCTATCATAAGCTCTCTTTGAAAGTTATTTTATGATCTAAGTACAAATTAAAAAAAACTATATATTGACAAAAGGAATATATATGAGTGAAGTGGAAGAGCGGTTACGTAGGGGCCGGCCTAATAAGACATATATGTAACAGTCAGATAGACGCTATATTGAAAAAAGGTGACGTTAGGAGTACCTATAACCGCCGAGAGTGTATTAGAGAATGTATGAATGTCAATGAAGCGAAAGTGGTCTGTCAGGATCGGGACAAATGGGGATCCGTGATCTCTGCCTACCCCTCTACAGGGAATCAGGCGTGATGTGTATGTATGTATGTAAAAAAACTATTTCAAACATGGCACTGAGCATTGTCTTTACATATTTTTACCGAGGTTAGTTCACCAACCATTTCGGCTGCTCAAGATGCCACGTCATGAAGACCACGACCGCTCTGATAAGAGCGTAACGATTGAGAAGAAGAAGTTCAGCGGAGACCCTTGGAGAAGAACTAACAAGAAACTCCAGAAATCAATTTATTATAATCACCCTTAACAAACATAAAAATTACAAAGAGTGGGCAAAAAACACAACGCTGGTAATACTAAATTTACCTTTCATACAAAATAACACGCAATGGCGGAAACGTCAAATTTAGTTCCAAGTTTGGCTACTGCCACCTTATGTGGCGGGTACTCTAATACCAATTTGTATGAACGAATAGCAATCGATCGCGCGATCACTATGCGATCACTGCTGATTGCAAATTTTTACATAATAACCCTACAGGCCATATTCAGCAATCAAATATGTGACAGGACCTAAGCCATTTATAATTTAAAACCACTATTAGGTACTTGTTCCTAATAATAACTTTGTTTCCTCATGTTTTTTTCCACGTACTTCATTTCACTAATGGATTTTTTATTCCATTTCAAACTACGCGATTTCTGTTTACTATTTTCATTCAGCACCAACGTTGAGCCATAAATATGATAAGTGTATGCCGGGGTAACTTCGTAACTCGAAACTAGTTAGAAGTCTCGCCGCAATGTCTTTAGTGCAGACTGTTTTCTGGATAAACTTTTTCAACTTTATTCGTAAACTTTAAATTGTATGCCGCATTGTTCTTCAATTGCTTTATTGTTGGCTAGTCGAGTCATAATGTTTATTACTGGCTTTTATTGTTTAAACGTGCTGGTCTGGTCTAATTGGGATGCTTAGTAAATGATGATGATTTGTATGACCTGACGTAGAAAACGTTTAATGGTATAGGTGTGAATGGGATTTATTGTGCAAAGGGTGACAAATTATAACATAGCATTATATATAAACATATACGAGTACAATCAAGTCCTTTAATCATTTTCAAGTCGAACAGAACCTGAGACATTTAATATCTACTAGATCACTTTTTAGCACGAATATTGAGATTGTGATGTCATAGTGGAACATTGGTGAAAAGTTGCTAGCGCATCGCCTATTAGACTTCATAGACACCATCCTAGGAATCCCCTAGTCGAATTTTACGACATGCCAGGAAGAACGGTAGATACATTCTTTTTACCTCCCTTGCACGAGACTGTAGTATTATATTATATACTATGTTATTACCATCATAACTGTATTAAGGCTATAGGGTAGCGGAGAGTTACTCGTAAAATTTATTTAAAGTTTTTATAGGGATATGACGTGATTATTATTATTAGTGAGTAAATGTTGTTGTACCTGGCGTTGCTTAACTTCGATGTACTAAGAATAACAAGTTTGGCATCGTAGCAGTGGAAATTTTGTCATAAGTACTACATCTTTATATTTAAGTAAGAAAATCTAAGATTTTTCTTGCGTATACATACATATACAGTCAGTATACGCTATATTTAAAAATGCTGACATTAGGAGTACCTATAACCACCGAGTGTGTATGAGGAGTTAATGAGTGTCAATGAAGCGAAAGTGGTCTGTCAGGATCGGGACAAATGGGGATCTGTGATCTCTGCCTACCCCTTTACAGGGAATCAGGCGTGATGTGTATGTATGAATTAGTATAATTATATAGGTGCATGTACAGAAAATACAACTGGGTCATTTTATATGTAGAGTTGTAATACTTGATGCTATAATAACTGGTGTTTCCTTGAAGCAGTAATCAAGAAACTTGGTAATGAAGTAATCATATACCCTAGTGTAATGTAACACGTAAAATTAATTTCATATCAAATTCGATAAGATAACATTGGTATATGATAATGATTTTAAGGATTAAATATGTGTGTATGTACCTATATCTACGTAATACAATAATACTGAAATAAACGTCATGAAATACGTATATGTACTCGTACTAAAAATAAGTTAAGGTAGGTTAGTGAAATATAATGTTTATTTATATCTTCGTCGTTAATATTCCAAACAGGTGACTTTTTCTCAGTATTTTGTCAACTTAAAGATATAGAAATGATTTGCATTATAAAATATTTTAAAAAATTTTGTATATTAGTGAATCTTGAAATTTGAAACTAAATTTACTATATCCTAATTAACTGTTTCTACATGTCTTGAATATAAACTATTTACTAAATTATTTATAAATAAATTATAATAAAATTATAAATAAAATATTTGAGCCAAATCACTGCCAACAGGGAAAGTGCCCAAGATGCTGGCAGCATTTCCGCGCTGAATGACTAAACTAATTAACATGTCTTAAAATAACCTGGTTTAATTATATTCAAATCTCACTCAATTTGAGCTACATAATATAGATATACAATTATGAACTTTAATCCTTTTCGAGGTGACCAAAACGTCGATGATATAATATCTTCAAGGCACTTTTTAGCAACAACATTGGAGGTTGCTACGTCACGGTGATAGGTTGCTAGCCCATCGTCCAATACCTGAAAAATATCTTACTATAAAAGCGTCCTACAACATGTCATTCGTCACATTGAACTTTTAATACAAAAGCCATAAAAGTGAATAGAAAAGCCTCCAATATAAAAGAGCGATTCGATAAGTGGGCTTAGAATATTTGTAGGAGACTAAGACCTTATCTAAATGGGGAGACATTATGCCTAGACTAGCCTAGACCAGTCTAGACCTAGATGTATGACCTGAGTTCATTTACATGACATTGGGTGTAATAATAAACTTGAGGGATTGAAGAAAGCTGCTCCTGGGTTTGTTTATATGCTAAGAGAATAATAACTAACTGACTTTCTTTGCAGAATATCATAAGAGATGATTATGGGCTGGAGGTGAAGGGAATCTATTAGGCGATGTACTAGTAATCTGTTATCACAATTATATTGCAAGTGATTCATATGAACTTAGTGCCGAATTTAGAGCAGTGGCGATGGCACTTAAGACAATACTGCATACCTTGTTTTGAAAAAAATACTTTTGCCACTTAGTGCCACTTTTAATTCCACCATTCATATATCGATGTCATCACATTGTGATTGTTACCTTTGTGATTTCAAGGCTTTGTTACAGTCATATTCATGCAAACCTTAAAAAGGGTGAAAGACATGAAATAGGTACATGTATGTTAAAAACATCACAAAAATACATATTTATGCTTACAATTATTATAACTCATTATTTATATAAACCTGGTTTTATAACCAGTACGTCCTACCTGTGATGACATACGGAGCCGAGACGACACGAGACTACGGAACATGACAGGCTAGCTCGCCGACTACATGTCGCTCAGCGAGAAATGTAGCGTGCAATGCTGGGTATCTCGTTAAGGGACAGAAATATGACTTTTTGAAAGCAAGTAGTTAAACTTCGCTGATCGTGTAAAAAAACATAGGTATATTATTCATATAGGTAGTAAATATTAGGTAATGTTTCAGCAAGATACTCGTACAAATGAATAATACTACCTTATCAATCAAAATAGAAACCAGTACATACGTATAAAAAATAAAAGAATATCAAAGATGGCCGTCGTAAGAAGCCATCTCAATGTTTGGTTACAATTAGACCCTCCTTTATGTGGCCAAATTTGTTTCCCGAGAGATACGAAAATAAATTGTCTGCCTTTCAGAAGCGACCGCAATTGGGAATACTTATAAGTGGGATATTTTTGGGTTAGATAAAATGTTTTATGTAATACTAGAGGTATCGTTTAACAAGAAAACGTGTATTTTATAAACAAAGTATTGGCTTTATTACCCGACGTTTCGGCCATGTTGCAGGGGCTGTCACGGGTAAACATGGTCGAAACGTCGAGTAACAAAGGTAATAATTTGTCTATAAAATATTACTAGAAGTATCTGCAACAACTTGTTAAGGATGAGGTTAGAAGTACCTATAACTGTGTATGTGGAGGTGTATGAGTGTCAATTAAACGAAAGTAATCTGTCAGTATCGGGACAAATGGGGATCCGTGATCTCTGCCTCTACGAAGAATCGGGTGTGATGTGTATGTATGCACCATAATATTAATACATTACATTTTATTTGTAATTTTTGGTAACCTTTTCTCAAGGTTGTGCGTAGCGCGAACTGAAGAGTATGTATGAGAAGGTTAATAGGAGTAAGTGAAGCAAGAGAGATTAGTAGGATCGTTTAAGGCGGTGTTTAAATCTCTGCCTATCCCTCTAGGGAAATCGAGACTGAATTTAAACATCTACATATTTGAAAAGCCTTATATTTAAAGTACCTTGGACTGTCGAGTGTATATGATGTGATGTATGGATGTCAATTAAGCGAAAGTTGTTGAAATAATCGAAACAAATGTAGATGCATCATCTCTGCCTGTCTCTATGTTATGAGATGACCGTGGTATGCATGTGGAAGATTTAGAGACAGAGCTAAGGATAATCGTGATATGACCCGGTCTCTCATAGTAAATAAAATGAGTATAAATCGCGAGTGTTTAAAAATAACTAGAGTTAAGGAGACTTTAATACAATCGACCGTAACATTAAAAATGGTACATAGCACGAGATGTACTCAAGAACCTGTTGTCTCGGAGACATAATCGTAGATAATTGAAATTTCGTATATAATATTTGAATACAGAAATTACTTCAGAGGCCCCAATGAAATGCTTTTTGCGATTTATAATTTCAATATCCGTTCAATATCAATTCAGTTTAAGAGTAAAGTTTTTCGTATACTAGCCAAATAGACGAAATTCTCCATTATTATAGCAAAATTTGACGCTTTTCCTAATCCACTACATATGCCACACTATTTCTAAACTGATATTCAATTGCAATTTTGCAATTGTATTAAACTTGGACTTGAGCCGAAGAAACTATTCCTTTAACTTCTTTAATACCTTTTACCTCTCACTACATGGTAAGCCTATGTCAGCTGATTATATTATTCAAATCCCACAACAGCATTGGTGGGTCAATACACATAACAACCTCAATTTTCCATCCGTAATTCCAAATCCAGTCACGTCGACTCTAGACTACTTTCACAATAACATAAAAGCTTTGTTATTCCTAATCAAAACTTTGCCCTTAAAAAGGGCTATCAAGCGAAAGGAAAGACAGTTAATTGTACTTTTGTGGCCGGGGTTATGGGATCATTACTAAAGGACAGAACAACATTAGGCGAAATTTAAATGCATCATATATACATATGTTTACGCCTCTACGTCCCCAACAGGATAGGCTATCGATCGCCACCTGGAACGATTCCTGAGAAATCTCTTTTGCATCACACACACCCACTGGGCACACCGCAGAGTCGTGACAGAGGGGTCCCGACCCTGCAGTGTGGGAAGATACGGGGATAGCCTATAAACGAACCTAGCCACCAATAAGGTGTGTGTATAGCCTAATAGCCTAGCCTATAGCCTAACCCGAATATATACTTATAAATAATAAGTTTATTTATTGGGCATCTAGGGCCTATGTTGTTAGTAACAAGAACAAAAACAAAACGAAAAGTGTGTTAGTAACAAAAGAACAATACAAAAAACAATAATAAATACAAAAAGTGAAAAGCCGACTGGGGGATGATGGGAACTTGTACCACGCATATAATAAGTGTGGAGTGGTGTGTCAGGCGTGCGGCGCGTGAATGTGAGGCAGCCGGAGCCACCAGGCATAAAGTGTGCCTAGCCGTGTGTAGTGCCTAACGGTAGGGAAAGCTACGCCTCTAGACCTAAAGGCGCGGCCGGGAGCCTAGGGTGGGGGAAACAAGGTGTGAGGATTTTCCCGTAGCTGGTGAGCCAGACTCAGCGTCACCATTTGAGACTGAAGGTGTCTTTGCCACTACGGGAGGAGAGGTGAAGAAATGAGAACGCTACAAGGTTCGTAACGATCTGGATTATTGAGTAAAGTATCAGTCTTTTTATACAACAATGCGAGAACGAGTGATTGACGTAAATGCTACTGCCGCCGCCTCCCCGCGGACTCTGAGCTGCAGCCGCTGCTTTTGCTGACTTGCAGTCTTGCACCGCTGCCATCACCGTCACTGGGCCAGATCCTCGTCAGCATCTTGGTGGCACCTTTCTGTGGTTGGCGTCAGCATTCTAACACTGGCCAAGAGCACTGACCTCGGCCGGCGCGGTAACCTACACCTACTACTACTAGCCTTCTCAACTACATACATGCCTAACTTCTAACCTTCTAACTAACCTTCTCATACATGCTCTATGTATTTATGTATATATAATATAAATCTTTAATGAACTCACCGAGGGGCTATTTCAATTAGTGTAATAGTGTACTAAATATTATTATTATTAAAGGACACCACTTCTCCCTGTCAGTGGCCGTTCACATCCATTCGATGCCAGCCAACCTGCGCAGGTCGTCTTCCCACATTGCCGTAAATAGTCGTTATAAATGAATTGTACTGAATTACCAAGTTTTACGATTTTAAGTTATGGTGCAACGTGAAAGCTTGAGAACTAACATTCTATTCACCAAACCAAAGAGATATTGGTCATTAAATGTGTTTCAATTTTATTAATTGAGCAAATGCAAATTTTCTATATAACCAGGGTTGATTCTTCCTTAACATATCAAATACAATGTGTGCTATACCAATGATAGACAAGTTACTGAAGCAAGCACTTAGCAACAAATATTTTAGATTACACTATACTATACGTACAGCTGTTATCAATTTTAGTTTTGTTATTGTTTTGATTCATATATAAAATTTACTTTTATGGTTAATTGGCGTGAAAGCTTTCACCTTTTTTTAGAAATACGAGTATTCAATCTATGCTTTTTAGTATATCACCTGTATATACATACATGGACATCACGCCTGTTTCCCTGTAGAGGAGTAGGCAGAGATCGTTCCCATCTGTCCCGATCCTGACAAACCACTTTATATTCAATGGCATTCATACTCTTCATACATTCGGCGGTTATAGGTACTTCTAATGTCACCCTTTGTCAATATGGCGTCTTTTTAACAGTCATATTTTTGTTCAACCATATTAATCTAATTTATTATATTTAAGGTAACTTTCTCTTTGTAACTCTGAAGTAAATCAAACAATGTTTGATGTTCACAAGTATTTCATAAGATTAAGCAAGAGCACTTAGCTTTTTAGATAAAGGGGATTCGACGCTCTTGAAAATGTCCTAATTGGAAATATAGTCCCTTGTTCGCTGGGTCGTTAAAATAATGCTAACTAGCTGCCGTTCTTTCCGGTATGTCTTAGGAGACTAAGGGACTAGGGTTAATCGAATCTAGGGTGATGAATTTGGAATCTGTTACGATTGAATGCAATCACGACTCATTTAGTTTTGCTAAACATGACTCAGGATGTCACTGGTGTTCTGTGCATCCCAAAAGGGATTAGAGGATGTTAACGTATGTAGTAGTATTTCTTAAAGAGTACATGTCCTATGTTTTTTAGTTATTTAAATAGAATACGAATATTACATACAAACATACAATCAATCCCGTCTCCATGTAGAGGGGTAGGCACAGATGACAGCTTCTCAATTCTAATATTCGTCATCGTCTTATGATGTCAAAGATGCTTCACAAGTAATAAAATAAAATTGATACAATTACTATGATCAAACGTCCTTTAGATTCCAATAAAGGCAGTAACATTCCTTTAACATCACATTCGAACATGACCATAAACATTTTCGCACATTCAACAAAGTTTCCACCATGTAACACACAGATGTCACTGGGAACCCGGAAATTTAAAATTCGAACAAAGAACCGGAAGGGGTTATAGAAAAATGGCGACATTTCCGGCCGCAGTCTCGGAACCCTTTTCAAAAAGATAATCCGAATTACAATGAAGACGGTTGACGCTAACAGCTCGTTTGTTATATAAAGAAATGACATTTGTTGCTTCCTGTATGTCGCGTGTATATGTGAACATATTATGGTCACTGCAATTCAATTCAGAGTGGACAGAAGCTCGGAGACTCTCAATATCTTAAATGCTACTAGCGGTGACATATCATAGTGTTCGTTTTACGTACATTTGCTTAAATCATCATTATTATTTTTTTATATATATATGTATATGTATGTATGCATGTATATATATTACCTATTACTCTGTCCTGTACAAATCTAGAACGTAAGAACAATGCTAACCAGCTGCCATAAGTCCAACATGTCGTAAGACGCGACTAAGGGACTGGGGTTAAATGGAATCAATTGGGCAGGCAACCTGTTTAATCAAAAATAAAAAGTTTAAAAACCTGTCTATTTGCTCAACACATGGGTTCGAGGTGACCATAGAATTACTACCTTCGCAATTGCGGAAAGGGAAACCTGAACCTCTGACTACCCCGCAATGGTTAATGGTCGTGAACGCGTGTCAGTGTCTACCTATCTCGTTATGGACGTAGAAGCGTCAATATTTACATACCTTCATACACATCACGGCTGATTCCCTGTAGAGGGGTAGGCGGAGATCACGGATCCCCATTTGTCCCGATCCTGACAGACCACTGTCGCTTCATCGAAACACATACATCTTTCACACACTCGGCGGTTATAGGTACTCTTAACGTCACCTTTTTTCAATATAGCGTCTATCTGACTGTTATATGTCTTATTAGGCTTCATATAAAATATAAAACAAAGTTGCTTTCTTTGTCCCTATGTCTCTTTGTATGCTTAAATCTTTGAAACTACGCAACGGATTTTGATGCGGTTTTTTTTAATAGAATTTAAGAAGAAGGTTTATATGTATAATAACATCCATCCATGGAGTAGGCTATATATTTTATACCCGTGCGAAGCCGGAGCGGGTCACTAGTATATGTATGTATAAAGGGCATATTATTATTATAACACATCATTCGTTACTATGTTGCAGGCTATACTATTAGAGGGTAACTCGGCGTCGCTCGTCGGCTGTCATCATAAATTCAGCTGCAGGACCAGAAAATAACGAGCTCCCACTCGCCATTTGAAGTCTTCACCTCGTTAGCAAGACAGGGATTTTTCGATACTTGCGATAGAAGTCTACATAATAATAATAATTTCTTTATTGAGACATCCACATCAATAACATACAATATTCAACATACAATAGAATTCATAGACAATAATTGAATTACACAATACACAACACATAAAATTACATTTCAATTCATTTAACATTAAATTCTATTTAAATTGTATTACATGAAAATTTTTTTCACATACACGACCATCTTGTTTAGGGTACAGAGTTTAAGTGTCTGTAATGTTATGTGGATTAAATAATTGAAAGTGTTTAAAGGAACATCAGATAATACGAAAATGCACTAGGTACTAAAATACTGAATTGTACAACAAAATAATACAGTCCTAAAGCTAACCTTTGCTGTGCGTTTAGCTATATTTTGGTGTACATTTCAGTATTTTTGATGTGCATTGAATTATTTTCCTTAACTTATTGGAGGTGACAACGAACTGTCTAAATTTATTTATATTTGCAAATTCAGGAAATACGGCATGAACAAATATCGCGAATGATCTAACTTCTCGGAATAGTGTCTATAAAATACGTCACTGGTTACCAACTATCACAAAAGGTAATCTGGTGAAAACTTAGGTTTGAGGTATATAATCTCCTAGTAAACACGTTAGGTCAAGGTAAATAATCTCTTTTTTTCATAGTGTGAATATCTCTGTATATATGTATAATAACCAAACATTAATTATAAAATAATATTCTAAGAATAACAAGGGTAATTTTAGAAATGACATGACATGTTTTGTCAGGATGGAGACAGATGGAAATCAGTGATCACTGCCTACAGGGAAACAGGCGTGATGTATGAATATGCACCATACAACACCTACATTAATATAATCTAAACCTAGTATAAAAACACAGCCTTTTCAAACTCAACCAATGCAAACTTTAATCACTAGTTGAAGCGCAACCTATTTGTATTTTTCCCGCCCTCTACCGGGAACTTTTGTCATAAATTTGAATATGAACCAACTAGAGCCTTAAACTTACAAATGGAGAAAACTACGTGGGGACCAACTGAAAATTCATGACAATCTCATTCTTTGCTGAATTGGATTAAGGACATTGGGGCTTTGTGAAGGAGATAGTTTAGGTATCTATTATACCGTCATATCCTTTTTTTCTATAGTTAAGTCATCATATTTTAAGGTCCCATGCTAATTTAGGACGCAAAAGAATTCAATCTAACAGCCGTTCTTTCCAGCATATCATAGGAGGTGACTAAGGGTAAATAGAATCTATGGGGCGATGGGCTAGCAACCTGAGAGTAATGTTCCATATAACATTACAACCCCAATATTCATATTATCGTCTTCAAGGTTCTGTCCAAACCGAAAGGTATTAAAGGACTTGAATGTATACGTATAAGTATGTATTAACGTTACGTACAAATAATAAAGACTTATGACAAGCAAATAGTTGACAAACATATAAACGATACGTATGTATAACTTATGCATCATCATCTAATACAATACATACATTACATTAATACAATACATAAATAAATAAATAATAAAACTATAAAGAAAATATTTGAACCAAATCACTGTCAAAAGGAAAAGTGCCCAATATGCTGGCAGATATCGAATATTTATATATACATATATATGTGTATGTATATATATATATATATATGGATCGTCTTGTGTAGATATCCTCATATTGTCACATCTGGCAGCCATAATCTAAATTGAATCGAAGATGTTGGTGCAGTGTGCTTAAACGTTGCTAAACCGAGAATAATGCGTGTCTTAGATATATTAGATACATATAACGTGAAACCCTTTCGGTGTAGTCAGAGGTTAAGTGCTTGCCATCAACTAAGTTATTGTAACGGTCTTTGAACTTTCAAAATCTGAATAACTGATTGATTAATATCAAACGTGACTGTTTTCTTCGTTACAATGTCAATTACCAATATATTTAAATTCAATATGTTTATACTCGTATACTCGTCAGGACCAGGACAGATGGGGATGCGTGATCTCTGCCTACCCCTTAACAGAGAAACGGGCGTGATTTGTGTGTGTGTGTGACGTTCGTTTACATCATTTAATCCTGTTCGTTTCGTTGTCTAGTCACATAATCTGTGAAGTGAGGTAAACTTGTTCTATGTCCTTAGTCATACATATTTATTCACGTTCCTAAATCGCTTTAGGAGTTGACAGAGCCGTGGACATTAAATATTTTTGTTCACTTAGCATTCATATACAACATACTACACATAATTTACGACCAAAACTCAGGACCTAAAAATAATTCCAACATCGACTTCTCTTAACTCTGTCTCCACCGGGAATCGAACCCAAATTCACAATTATCTTTCTAACGACCCACCATTGCTACCAAGTCCAAATTAGACCACTATCTTTTCTTTCTTTCTTTCTTTATCTATCCCTATGGAGATGGCCCTAATCTCCCAGAATTGGTAGGCAGCACCACGGCGTATTAAGTTATGTAAATCGGGGATTGAGTCCGGAGAAAAATCGTATTACAAACGGAAATAATTTTGTGAAGGATCACTCTTAAACGGCTGGAAAAGAGCTAAAGAAGTTGAGCTTCAACAAAATTACCGCCCGTTTCTAAGGGCTTGTTTATATTGGTGTGTAAAAAAGCAGAGTGAAGTAGTAGGAAAAGTAAAATAAATAGTGCATAAAGATACAAATTAACAATATAAGGTGTACGCGATTTTTGCCCAGTTTTTATTTATTTTGTTTCAAGAAACGTTAGGTATTGATATAATATTGTTTTTTTTTTATAAAAACAGCATTTTGTAAAAATATGCAGTTGTCCGTTATTACTTTGCTGCCATCGATATGACGTAAGATATTATTGCTTAGTTTTAAAAAAATGTAAATGTAAGTCCTTTAATTAAATAGATACTTGTGCTAGGTGTAAATTACTTATACTGACTATGAATCTGGTAAAAAGTATTTTCGTGTGTTTTAACTAATTGTACATTATTCCGAAAGGGATAAGTGTCATTATTTGTATATAGGTATGAAAAAGCTAAATAGTAAATACGGCATTTTTCTTCATATATGTGCCAAAATTAAATTTAAGCACTTTTCATAAACATATTATGTAATATACGAATATTTATCATTGAGACGAATAAATGTGAATACTCTTAATAACGTAGACAAAATATTCAAAAACTTTAATTCAACTAATCCAATATGAACCGGCCCTAACGAAATTCAAATTCCTAAACGGAAGAATCAAATTATTCGCCAAGAAAAATGGTGAAATGTTTCCTCACAAAACTTCCTTGTGCTATCGATTCGCCTTTAATAGATTGCCAATAAAATTACACCGATATGGCCCTCCTGTAGAACTATTAAGTCGTTAAAGGTGACTGGAAGATAGCTTAAGCTTTAATTAGCTTATACTGATAATTTTCCTAATAATTATAGTTTTAAGAGATTCGCGATTTATACTCATGATTAATAACTAACGGGACTTATCGCGTAAGTTTTTATATAATAAAGTTACCTTTATTAACCCGACGTTTCGGCTACGTTACAGCAACCACGGTTGCGGGTAGACTGATAATTCCCGTTAGTTATCAATCATGAGCACAGACCTCTATAACCTAGATACCGCAAGTGTACGTACTTTGCGTGTCAAAAAGATTATAATTGATCAACTTTTTGACTGCGGTCATTTAGTTCCGTCCCGACCGTCATCGTGTTCGAACGTGAAGTGCTCCTCAGAAAAATGCCTAGTTGTGCCGTAATATCTTGTAAAAATGATTCAAGAAAAGTAAGCCGAGATCATGGAAATATTTCTTTTCACCGGTAAGTAAATTTGTTATTTAATTGTGCGTATTTTATTTATAAATCAATTATTTTATCTTATTTGTGTCAATTACTATGTAAACCACCAAAATACATGTAAATGTGTGCATACTACGTGTTCAAATTACATTGCTGCATTTAGTTCCAAAGGTGTTGTATCAGTTCATATAAAGCAAGCAGTGAACACGGAATCGATCGATACCTTCAGTGGTAGTTGCGCTTCGTGGTACAGAGGTTATTCTCATTTGTCTTACCAAATAGGCAAATAGTGTTGTGCACATGCATCGATTCCAGTTATGGTTGTCGATTCGAATCGATTTCAAAACTACAAATAGGTACTCTAACTGATTAAAATTATAAGAAAATTATGTTTGTAAAATTTGTTCATGTTGTATTTATTTGTTAAGAATTAGAATAACGTAAAGTAAATTTTCATTACAGGTTTCCAAGCGACCCCTATATTAAAGAAAGGTGGATTGATGCTGATGATGATTAATAAAGGCGGTAGCAAATAAATATATTGATATTCGGTTTCATTATTTAACCAAACACATAAAATCTTCAGTAACCAAAAGACAATTATACAATAAGCTTATTTTATTTCAGGGAGAGTAATTAGAGATATTCTGTTTTACGAAGTCCGTTTGATTATGAATGTGTGCCGGCATGCACGTGTACCTATACATTGTTTAGTGTAGGTAGGTGCCAACGATCCCCACCTTAACGCACACAATCGAACTACTTGTATACACAACTACAACCAAAGTTAAACGGACTTCGTGAAATATAATATCTATAAATAGTATTTATTATAAGTAATATAACGACGATTTGATTTAAATTTTTATGGTCAAAAGAATAATTAAATAAGTCTCATTAATTAGATAAGTCACTTGTGTGTACCACTAAGCCAATCATATACCTACTTAATAGTAACTTTAGATTAACTTAAAACCATATTATATAACATAGCAATATCTTACATGAATAAACTTTTCATAATCACATTTGAAGTTTTATTTGGCACCAATAATTTGTAAGCACTATTATGCTTCGCACTCCGTTGAATCGTTTTGATGCGTGAGTATTTTCCCATCACTAAATCGCCGCTGTGACGTCATAATACCTACGCATATTTCGGCACGCGCGGTTTTCATAGAAATGAGTGCATTTGCGGCATCTAGGGTTATAGAGGTCTGTGATCATGAGTATACATCGCGAAACTTAAACCAGCTAGGCACCTCTAAAAGTCCCAGACCAGCACCGTTCAACGACTTCATTTTCAATAACATCCCAACTTGAGTCACGTAAAACTGAAAGAAGTTTTATTGCAACACGCAAAAAGATTTACGACTCACAACGATGTCACATAAGGGTCGGTAAAAGGATAAAGCTAACTTTTAAACGTGGGATGAATGGCTGAGGGTATTCTCTCAAGTATTCCGAAGGTCACGAAGATGTATGTACATACTTGTGATGTGAAAAATAGTATGACGTCAGTACATACCTATAAACACATCAGTTTGGCGAATACAGTACATACGTGTAAAAACATATGTTACTTATGATGATTGGGACAAAAGGGTAAGAAGCTTTCTTTGTAATATATATACTAATTGGATAAAACAATTTGTCAGGCAAATGTTTTGACTTTCAATGAATGTACTATACTTGTACTTATGTTGAATAAAAACATTTGACTTTGACTTTTGACTATAAGTTCAGCATATCGGTTTACTTAACATAGATTCTAGTCGAATATAACATGCCAGCTAAAGACAACTACATAATATGTTTCCGTCAGGAACTACTATATTATTAAAAGCACCATTCGCCGTACACCAGTATTAGACCAAAAGGTAATGATTAGTTCTATATACCTTATTTTTTTATGTTACTTTGTACTACAAACTACGAAGGATCCGAGTATTGAAGAGTCTTTATGCATATATCTATTTGGTTATATTTTTCAATCGTTAGTATCCTAGACGATGTCAAAAGGAACATACCAAGCAAAAGGCAGCACTTATGTGGCGTAGTCAGAGGTTCAGGTTTCCATCTCCGCAATTGCAAAGGTAGCAATTCTATGGCAACCTCGAACCAATATGTTGACCAGATAGTCAGTACTCAATGTGTCAGGTAAGCCGCATCGCCATATACAAGCACTGACTATTACTTGTTCGGAGAACAGGTAAGTTTCCTCACGATGATTTCCCTCATAGTATCCGATGCATTATGCAAATATATTTTTAATACGAAAATTGTACATAGAAATTCATTAAACTTTATTTTCATTGGTACATGCTCAAGCGCTATTTGAACTCTATACCCATTGATACAGAATCAAGCCCCAAACAACTGAGCTACGTCATTTTACTGAACTACGTCGAATTAATTAAATAATTATTTTAAACAAATAACACTACATAACCCATACCATACTTCATTCATTCAGGCAAGTGCCAACTGCCTTGGCTGTGCTTGAGTGCAGTAATAAATTACGAACTAAGTAAGGCTGCAGTGTCTGCTGCACATGTCTCGTTTGACGTCCATGGCAGTCACATTAAGATTCAGTTATTGCTGCGAGTGCCAGGAGTAAGAGGAGTTGGTACTTGGGTTTTTATTTAACAATGAGACACACTAGATTATATAACTTATCTTTAACTTATAAGGTGATATTAGGAGTAACTATAACTGAGTTTGTATGAATAGCTCTATGAGTATCAATGAAGCGTGAAGGTTTGTCAGGATCAGGATAGATGGGCTTCGTGGGGCTCTGGTGACCTTTGTGTATGTATTATATGTAGCGCAGATTGCTAGGACGAACAAAGAGGTTGTTTTATTAAAAGAATACATAAATATGTGAGTCACAAACGTAATTCCTTCCGGGGTAAATCAGAGGTTCTATAAGCACCATAAACTTTGGATAAACGAATCTTTGGCCAAACAAAGTCTAGAAATTAAAGATTAACTACCTGACCTGACTGATAGAAAAGGATATCTCGCGTTAAATGATAAGGAAAAGCAAATGAAATGAATAACATATAATCACTCCGAAAAACAAAGGATACATAACTTCGAGAAACCTATTTTAACTAGATCCAGTGTGGTAAGGAAGCCACATTATTTTTTAGAAAGTACCAAGACCATTTATTCCGCATAGCCTGTATCTATGCATATGTGGATAAGACAATACGCAATCATCAATGGGCCTTAACTGTTGCCATCATTGCCCCTACGGTTATTGTTATGTATGGCCTGAATTTGGCAAAGTGGCAACGTTGCATGTACTTGTATAACTGTAACTGTAGGTATAAGTAACTGTACTGTATTTGTATGTAACTGTTAGTATATTGAACTGTACTTTGTAATAAAGAAATGAAAAAACTATGACTCGTCTCGTACGTAAAAATAATGTAAATTAACTGGCATTATTCCCGGTAAGACGTAGGTAGCGATTAGGGCGATGGGATAGCAATATTTCAAATAATATCCCAACGCTATCGAATCTAATCATGCTAGAAAGTTAGTTAGTTACTTAGGATTTATTATCGTGTCTCTGAGGTTCTGTCCTGCCCGAAAGGAATTAAAGGACGTGTATCTTTATATTGAATAACTTTTAAGTATCTATATATTCAATATAAAGATACACTCTTTATATTGGATAACTTTTAGTCAGCTTTGTCATATAATTTTACCATACAACGTACTGAGAAATATACCAGCAAATATTATTGATCTAGTTCCAAAGGAACAAAATTCCAAGAACTAATTAGTACCAAAACGTTCGAGCTAAACAATAAATAAAATAACTAGACAAGAGCCTTTTTATTACCAAACATTAAAGCACCTTATCATCGTAAAGGGGCAACAGAATCCAATAAAACGAAGGGTGAGGAAAGTTAGAAATTTTATTGAAAAATGTAAAGAGATTCACTACGCGAGGGAAATTTTATTAAACCCCTCCGAAAGCCGAATACAAAGTTTGGTATATTCTTCTGTAAATCTTGTAATATCGAAATCATCTATGCCTTTTCCCCTTTCAAGTAAACAGAGGTGTGTGTACCAGGGAGCCAAGTTCACTTATTTTTTTAGCATAGTAACAATTCATCATCACTTTTGTTAAAGTGTGAAGTCATTTGTGGAATAACAAAAGTGACATATTTCACCTTTAAAATGGCAACAATAACACTTTTGATGTCATCAAACGTGAAATACGATACTTTTGCTAATCCACAACCAACTTCACACTATTATTGAACTGAGATTAAACTACAATGGTGCTAAATCGCTTTAGTAGATTTTGGCCCCTTATGTTAAAAGTAGTAAGTCTATGTCGAGTTCTTTGATTGAAAAATTTAGAAGAATGCAGAGCTAGCTAGCAAATTTTATACTGATGTTTTCCCTTACTGTACAATGTTCTATATAATGATTTGCATCACTTCGTCCCCGTTGTCTATGGATACCCCAATCATGGGATATTTGGCAATTATATAATATACATATAGGATATCTGACATTTCCCTACCTTCTGTTTGTTCTTTTGAGTTGTTTATATATATTAAACTGTGAGTTTATTGGCTTACAATAGTTTAAGCAAATACATAAGAAGTTGTTATATCATCATTCAATAAAACCCTAACAATGTAACGAGTTAAAGCTTTAGAAAATCGACTGATTAAATTCTATTGAAGTTCCCGACTCAATGTCTCTACTTATTTGATATGATTGGACATGAAAGGAAAATTATTTGGAGGACATGAATTATTTCCCAAAGAAACGTTTTCAAATCGCAAAGGCTTTCCTGAAGCGATGCGTCGGAATCAAATTATCGGTTATGCATTAAGGTTTGCTTACACTCATTTAGTTAGGTGCTAGTTACTTAATAAGTGAATATTAAGCTAATATTTATGTATTAAGTAAGTAAATATTAATTGTAGGTAAATTTATATAGGTAAGGCAGACAGTAATTGACTTTTTAAGCTTTTAACGTAATAAAAGGTGAGACATATAGATATTATTTCAAAGCATAGTTAAGGTTTGAATAATCTTTAATTATATTTACCTTCAGAATATAAGTATTTTTATGATATGAATGATTGTAGTTTTCATCCGTAAATATAAGCAGTCTATGTTTAGTGGTCTATATGCATTGAATTAATGAGTTATGAAAATCATATTACTAACTAACCTAAGGATCAGAATGACATTTGAAAACGACGATGAACAAATTAGTGTCACTAGAAATCTCATGAAAAATTTGTGTGGTCGAAGAGTAACTAATTTTGTTACTTGTCACGTTACTTATCCTTAGTAAACAGACCTAAAGAAGGCGCTGATTTGATTCCAGCGCCTGACTAAAGGTTCTTTAGTGGCTTGACAATGATCCTTTCAAATTACATTTCACTTCTATAGACGGAGGGAGAATGAGATAAAAAATAACCTTTAGATATCAATTTATTGAACTTTTACTTATTATAGTCTATTCTATCTTTAGTGCAATGCACATAAGCTTAAGAATAGATCCTTTCTCATTTTGGAATATAGTGTGGAATTTAAGACTTCTAATCAACACTTATTGTTTTGATGTCACATTATAGTCTTAGATATAAATAAAATGCACATTCTTGTTTGATGTTGTAGAATGTGTTTAAGGAACTAGAAATGCATTTAATTAATTAGACGCATTGTAGCCTTTCATTGATATTCCATATTATTAAGGCATTATCACAACCCTGATTATTTAGTTAAGTAAGGTGAGCATAAAGGATCTATGTATCACTATAAATACATATGTATAAACATACAAATACATTATAGTTTTAAGAGATTCGCGATTTATACTCATGATTAATAACTTACGAACGTACTTAACTTACAGGAAACATCGGGTTAATAAAGGTAACTTTATTATATAAAAACTTACGCTCTAAGTCCCGTTAGTTATTAATAATACATATACATTCACGTACTTTAGACCCTTAAATGGAGGACAGATCTGTACCGAGGTGACTATTACGTACGTATAATTTATTTCTTTATGATTTCCCAATTTTAATTACAGACCAACCCATTAGTGCCTAAACATTTGAAGCCCGTTTAATTAAATCTTACCTTTTAATTAAACCAAATCGCTACACTCGAGTCGTGCCTTAGAAAATAAATTGAGTGAAACTTGTGTCTTTTGTTAGTCTAATGAATTACTTTGAGATTCTCGAAAGATACTTAAGATTCTTTGGGACTTAGGGCACGAGGCATTCTTGAATTTCGAATATCATCACTCGCTTGAAACACTTGTCGAAGTTTAAACGAAGCATTAATGTGCATAATTATTATCCGTACAAGGTTTGCAATCTTATGGGAAGGTTGTTAATTAAATTATTCGCATGGAGTGTCGATAATTATTACAAATGCCTTTGCATTCGACATTTTATCATTTTCTTCAAAATGTATTGTGGTATTGGAAACATACGTTATAACTCTTAAAGATCTAAAAATAATATAATTTACATTAACTGGTACTGTAATAGCTTTGTGATATAACTATAACATATTTACAAATTAACACTTAATTATATGTATATATATATCATTTATAGTAACACCTAAGATTTTTTTATCTAGATTAGTAAATTACAATGATAATAACATTTTACATATAAATTATTATTTATGTGAAATGGGATTCATTTGTCTTTAGCTCTGCTGAAAATCTCGTATTGGTGACAATAACTATATTACATACTATATACTATATTACAAATATAAACACGAACCAAGTTTTTACGATATTTCATAAGTAAATATTGCTGTACTAATTTATACACCTGTTTCCACTATTCGACGATTTCCACGATTTGAAAGGATAAGTACGTAATCGCTTAAAGGGAGAGTTAACAATAACTAAGGAATTTTTCTGTGTTCCTATCTTGTTTCTGATTATAAATGTGATAAAGATGTGCACTTGAACTGAATATCCTCCAAGGTTAAATATCGTAAATCTTTAAATATTTTGAAATGTAAGTTTCAGAAGTTTTTTAGATGGCCACAAAAGTGTGACTGCAGAAATACATCGTAAATGTTTATATATTATGTTACTCAATTTACTCAGTAACACATCTAGTTTCCTTAATATCGTCAGTATGGAGTCTGTCACGACACCTATTAGATCACGGCCATAACTCAGGACAATGTGCATCCGACATCGCCCCGAGAAATTAATTTATGAACTGCTCGCGTTTAATTAAATTAACAATGATAATTATACTGTATTAGAGTAGAGTATTTTTGTTACTAGATACATATACAACACGCTTGTTATCCTAAGTAAGGTATATATCAAATTGAAATAATTTTCTATCCTGGTAAACTACTTTCAATATTCATACAGCTTTTCATATACACTCGGAGGTTACAGGTATTTCTAACAATTTAAATGCTAAAAGGTAGTCACTCCATCGCTATGATAAGTGAATAATATATCTCTATGTCTCTCACGATGTCTTTCTTCAATATTTTATTTGTTGCATTTTTGCCAAAATAAGTAAATTGTATAAATATTCATGGACCACCTAGACTACCCATCTCACCGCTAAATAAGATAATTCTAACTATTTATTACATATGAACTATTTATAATGTTTTCTGTACTAACGCTATTATTATAATTACTACATGTGGTTACGCATATACGAAATCGTTGTTTCAACTCGACATATATATATATATATATATATATATATATATATATATATATATATATATATATCACTACATAGTATAAAACAAAGTCGCTTTCTCTGTCCCTTTGTAAGCTTAAATCTTTGAAACTACACAACGGATTTTGATGCGGTTTTTTAATAGATAGAGTGATTCAAGAGGAAGGTTTATATATATAATAACATCCATTAAATAGTGGAGTAGGCTATATATTTTATACCCGTGCGAAGCCGGAGCGGGTCAATAGTATATATATAGTTGTTTACAACATTAAGAAGACCGTGAAACGTATGCAGTAACTTCACATCACCTCATAATCTTTCCAGCTGCACTCCCTAACAACCCAGAACCCCCACCATTACATGGAGATGAAGTCGTCCAAGGAAGGCAAACGTCCGAAACGAGCCTTCAACATGGCAGCACCGGAAGTCGTTGTCGGCTCGCGAACGAAATGTCAAATTTCCGGTCGAAAATAGCTTTGCTTGAAGGAAGCGGATTGTTGCTCGACCATTTGTCAACGTGTTCGTTTGGGCATTTCAACGCCATTTTTGTTTCGCTTTTGTTTTGTTTAATTAGAGTAATAAGTAGGTGGAGGTTGGACAAGAGTTTTGATATTACAAGTTTTTTGTTCGTAAATAAATACTCTAGTTGCGTACAAATTTATAACACACATGTTGGTGCTTCCTATTGGTCTCGATCCTGACAAACCACTATCACTTTATTAATATATACCTGCTCATGTTCACTGGGCGGCTATACTTCTAACGACATCATAATTTAATTATACATCACTACATAGTATAAAACAAAGTCGCTTTCTTTGTCCCTATGTCTCATTGTATGCTTATGTCTTTGAAACTACGCAACGGATTTTGATGCGGTTTTTTTTAATATATAGAGTGATTCAAGAGGAAGGTTCGTATGTATAATAACAGCCATTAAATAGTGGAGTAGGCTATATATTTTATACCCGTGCAAAGCCGGAGCGGGTCACTAGTACATATATAATAACATCCGTTCTCGATGAGGGAAATTTATTATGAAAACTAAAATAAAACGTATTTAGGTTGTATACCACAATATATGTTTACAAAATAAGGTTTGATAAGATCACATACTAATCAGAGACCTATATATATGATCCTGCAATAGACACCAATCTCATTAATCTGTATTGTGTAAGTAATTAGACTATTATTACATACCTGTCATAATACGATTGAGTTATCTCATTTGAGTTATTACGTACTTCAAAACTGGTTTTATTTTCGATGTGGAATAGTTAGCGTTGCTTGAACATATTCATTCCTTAAATGTAATTAGGTTTTAAGAAATCTGTCTAGTCTATACTAATAACATTACCAAACCAAAATTTATTTCTAACTAGCACTAAGGAATCCGTTTTCGAAATTCTATACATCCCGAAGGGGTTAGGAAGTCTTGAATTACATATTTGTACATTTTATTATCTAGCACATTATTAAGTCATTACACATTTGTAACTTTACAAAATGCGTCGAATACTACGACGAGGGAAAACATAGGGAGGAAATCATTGCTTGTAAATGGCGACACAGCTTATCACCTGTCACATTGAGTACTGACTATCTGGTAAACATGTGGGTTCGAGGTGGCCATAGAAATACTACCTTCGCAATTACGGAGATGGAAACCTAAACCTCTGACTACCCCGCAAGGGTTAATGGTCGCGAACGCGGTTGTATTTGGTATTTTTTGTATTATTATGCACTAATCATTGTACATTATATAGGTATACACAATAATATCTCACATACATCACATACTTATTCTATTCCATAAATTCTCTATTAAGAATTCATTGTACCTACTTATTCCCACGTTTTATACTACGTACAATTCCTACATACGTAGTACATATGTGTCGTAGCAAACATAACTCAATACGTGCCTAAGTGATTACATTTTGAACAATCACGATGTTGGTACAAATCATTTTTATATTTCTAACTTCGTTGCTACGGAATTGTTTGCAGTGGCACTGCTACGAATTACTTGTAGTATGACTTGGTTTCTTATAGTAAAACACAGGGATTCACGACTTTAATGCTTTTTGGGGTAAACAGACTCCCTCTCGAAATGTCTTAAGTACAAAGAACATGTGTTATTAATATATATATATATATATATATATATATATATATATATATATATATATATATATATATTATATATAAGAACATTAGTTAAAGGCTACTAGCCCATTGCACAATAGTTTCTAATTACGTTCTCTAAGTTATGAAGAAAAGAAAGGCAGTAACTAATAAATATGTCATTGCTATTTCTGTCACAACTTTAATCATAATAAGCAATGATTATTTATTATATAATAATGCTTATATCTTAGTTTAGTTTATATGATACCTGAAATGATATAACGAAAATTCGATGTCAATATATTAGAATACTACATACCAAATTTACTTTCAAAACAAGCTATGAATACGTAAATACACTCTGAAAGCCATATTTTTAAAAGGAATAGACTGAAATATAGGTTCTGATGAATCTATAGTCACAATCAATCTATTTTGAGATAAGTCATATCAGTGTGTGCATCTGGATTGAGGGCCCATTTTTCAAATATTGGACAATCGAAATGAAACTCACAGGGCATTTAGTAAAGAATTAGTAAAAACTATAGCATTTATTCTTAAATTTCTTAAACTTGAAACAAAAAAGTTATTGTCAAAAAACTGTGGCCCTCAATCCAGATGCCAGCATTTTCTAGATCTCGGAAAGTACGAATCCTGGGATAATGCTGTTTATTCGAGGATTTAGTAAAGAATTTCTTAAATAAATTAAGAAAATCTCAATTCTCAAAAATGCATTAAAGATAGGTTTAGGGCGATTTTGCTATGGCCCTCAGTTCAGAGCTCGCTGACTTTTGGAATCATCAAAAAATGAACATTTCTATACAAAAAGACTAATGTAACTTATATCATCTTGAAGCTCCATGGCTCAATGAATTAGTAATGAAGAAATAACGATACAAAAGCGAATAGTTTAAGAGAAAATGAAATTTGAATTTTCATCTGACGTACAAACTGAGAGCCCTAAACTTTCAACGATATTGACTAAACTAAGCCATCTACACTAGCGTACATAAAGATGACTAATTTTACTAATTTTTTACTAAATTCGTGCAATATTTACATGCCTCTAAATATCACACTTTAAGAGGAAAATGATTTTGATTATTTATATAGGAGAAAATTCTGTAGGGTGACTATGTTATGTGTAAATAAAATATGTATATGCTATTTGACGTGTTCTTGTAGTATATTGTAGCACAGATGGATAATTGGGGGTTTATTACGCCTAAATATCCCATTCTAGCAGGGACGAAAAAAGAATGCTAGACTGCAGCCGATATCCCTGGCATGTTGACTGAGGGGCTGGGTATAATGGGTATATTTTGGTAAAGTTAGGTATGTTCGAAATGAATTGTCTTTTTTTTTCTTACACGCCGTGACAGGGGTAATCTTTTTTAATTCATATAGATCTATATCAATTGAGATCGTTTACACAGAATTTTAAGTTCTCAGCAATTTTCTTTTTGTATAGGGTGTTTTGTTTTTGTTCATTGTCATTATATTGCTCTAAACAAATGTTCACAATATTTTCAATAATTTATTTAACCCATTTTTTTAACCATTTAGAAATTGACGCTGCATTGTGTGAATATCTTTTTTTTCATTTATTCATTGTGTGATATTGTGTGAATATCAGGCCATAGAATTTGTAAATAATTATTGTTTTTATTACTTCAGACTAGTTACAAGAAATTTTATTTTTTAATATGGTATTTTATATTTCAACCTTTCTGTAAATTTGACGTAGCTCATTCATTGATGGATTGATTCTGTATTAATGAGTACGAATTTCAAAGCCTGGAACATGTACTATTATGGAAATTAAATTTTCTATTTGATTGTTTGTGTTGTATTGTGATTGTATAACTTGTGCTCCGCAATTGTAAAGATGATTACTCGAACCTGAAAACCCTGCAAAGATTAAAGTCACGAAAGTGTTTGTTCTGTCTGTATACTTTTATATAGTTTACTTTTAATTTATTTGGTGATTCCGGTTTCTGCGGCGTTACAGATAGTGTGTTGTATTGAAGCTAATATCTTTGAATGTGGTTATTGTCAATAAAGTGTTAATAATCTATGTTTATATTTCATTAATAACATTTCTATTTATTTTCACGCAACAAATAAAGCCGTAACATATTCGTCATATACCTCGTACATACCCTCAAAGACACGATAATATTTCATAGGTCAATTTTTAGCATATATAAATATTAGGGTTGTAATTGACTTGATTTTACAGAACACAATATTTCAAGTTTTCACATTGACTTTCAAAGGATACATGAATAAATAGACGATTAACACACTGATTCTACTTTCAAACGGACTGATCACTATCTCCACCATAGATAAGTGTTTGATGACTTTGCGTAGGCAATTTAACCTCCAATCCTAGCTACTTTGGTTCATATGTATCTTTGTATTTGGTGCGGGACGTCGAATACTTTTTTATATTTACACATAACATAGTCACCCTACAGAATTTTCTCCTATATAAATAATCAAAATCATTTTCCTCTTAAAGTGTGATATTTAGAGGCATGTAAATATTGCACGGATTTAGTAAAAAATTAGTAAAATTAGTCATCCTTATGTACGCTAGTGTAGATGGCTTAGTTTAGTCAATATCGTCGAAAGTTTAGGGCTCTCAGTTTGTACGTCAGATGAAAATTCAAATTTCATTTTCTCTTAAACTATTCGCTTTTGTATCGTTATTTCTTCATTACTAATTCATTGAGCCATGGAGCTTCAAGATGATATAAGTTACATTAGTCTTTTTGTATAGAAATGTTCATTTTTTGATGATTCCAAAAGTCAGCGAGCTCTGAACTGAGGGCCATAGCAAAATCGCCCTAAACCTATCTTTAATGCATTTTTGAGAATTGAGATTTTCTTAATTTATTTAAGAAATTCTTTACTAAATCCTCGAATAAACAGCATTATCCCAGGATTCGTACTTTCCGAGATCTAGAAAATGCTGGCATCTGGATTGAGGGCCACAGTTTTTTGACAATAACTTTTTTGTTTCAAGTTTAAGAAATTTAAGAATAGATGCTTTAGTTTTTACTAATTCTTTACTAAATGCCCTGTGAGTTTCATTCCGATTGTCCAATATTTGAAAAATGGGCCCTCAATCCAGATGCACACATATCAGTTTGGTTGCGAGACACTCACTTTATAAAAAAAATATTCCGAAAAGGCTCAAAATTACATTATTCTATCTATTGCAGAAAAATATTATTACCTATTTCAAATAATAAATAAATAATATTTGACTCATGAATAACAAGAAACAAATAATTGGTTTCCAAAACATAGCATAGCTGACAACAATGAAACCTAACCAAACCAAAACAAGCAACAATAAAAACACTTTAAACAAACCAATCGCAAACCCCATTTACCGAAGTGGTCATCATCAAATTACTTCCAAACAGCCTTAACTATTATAGGCCATCTCCCAATAGGAAAAGTGGGTTCGGAAAATTATAGCGACAGGGTTCGGGTTCATACGTGACCAGGGTACGATATGAGGCCACGAAATACTATGGTTTGGCTAAAATTCGGAGATATCTTACGGATTAGGTAAGAATTTTTGGTTGTTTGGCTATGTTTGGTTCGATACAATAGTTAAACATATACATACGCTTCACGATTTGTGTATTTACACTTCCTTTTTTAATGTAGTAAGGCTGTCAGGGGAATAAGTGACCATCTTCGAAAATTCGAAGGCATGTTAGGTGTGAAACATTTAAAGATAGACAGCACCCAACCTTATAGGTAGTGAACAATATCGCTGAATATAAGAACTGGATATTATTTCCCCTTCCGAGGGATAGCCAGGTTATCTGACTATGTTTTCACTCACCAATAACGACTGTAAATTAAGTACGTAAAAGAAAATCACATTTTTATGACTCTCTACCTTATAATAATTGTTAAATTGAAGTGCTTTTATCCCTTTCGGATTCAACAGAACATTGGAGACAAATATATACATATATCGTAAGTCCTATGTATTAGTATCATGCTTATGAATCAATATTATGGAATATTGGTGACATATTGCTAGCTTATTGGGCTATAAATTCCATTTAGTCTTAGTGTCATAATCGCCTGAGTAGGTGGTACCAGGAAAACATCGCTTGTCAGTATATTTGTTACAATAAGTATAAGTGGCTAAAACATCTGCGCGTATACATTTCAACTATTTCAACTGGGTATTATTATGGGTTTATGTATTATTAATTATTACACATTAAAATTATAATAATGTTTAAATAAACAACTTTACTTATTTATAATATAATTATAATTTATGTTTTAATCTTTTTTGTGAAGGGGTCTTTAATAAACTGAATCAGAGACGAATTGCTATGCCATCACTTAGTAAATTACAAAAAAAAACCTAGTTACTCATTTTATTTTTACCCATTTTCTTTTTAAATGGCATACTGAGAAGACTCACTTAATTATATTCTTTTTAACATAAATATTCCATATTACCAAAAATCAATGCACCTGTAACAGCAACTTATCTTATCGTTACCCGTGTCAACCTGTATCTAAATTCAGCACAGCCTCAACGTGAACACAGTGTAGTATCACTATCAAAGTCTCGTTAATTCTGAGATCCCTTAAGTGGTTTTGAGGCTTGAGTCTGCAACGAGAGTTAAGCCATTGCTCCACACTGGTACTAAGTTATTATGTTAACTGCAGTTGCTAGCTTAGACGTGTGCAGTTTTAACTGTATGGGTAATAGTTAAGTTAGTTTTGCTTAGGATAAGTGTAGGTCTTTGATATATATACACACACACACACACACATATATATCTGTCATCAATATTCTATACCAATTTCATTACAACCCCGATAGTTATTGCTAAAAATTACCTAGGTATATCTCTTTTTCTGTTCTATTTAAAAAGGGTAAAACTAAAGGGACATAATATACATATATGACTAAATAAGTTCTTATGAAAATACCTTCCACTATTCCACATTTCTAATTCAGTCACGTCTTTATCTTTGAACCGCTATTACGGAACGTATTCAAGACTCTTGTTATTGCAAACTGGGACCTTATTAATATGTTGCTGAGTTTGCGAAATGATACCAGTATGTGACAAGGGTGGGAATGGGTTTTAGAGAATTTGCAATGTGGAGAAATGGCAATGAATAGTTTAAATGTGGTGATAGGGTTATGAATTAAATTTAATTGAGAATTTGCAGTGAGTAGTATCCATAATTAGTTTGATTGGAACGTTGTGAATATTAATTTTATTAGATTGATAATGCCAGGTCGCTATGAAAGTAATTATTATAACACATTGATACTAATTGTACTACTATGTTGGTATATGCAAGAGATGGCATTGTGAGTAGTAAAGTAAATCGCTTAACATACATATACATTCACGTTATTGAATCCCAGATAACCCGCGACTAATCGCTTAAGAGTTTTTTTTTATATTTGTCGCATATCCAACGTTTTCACAATGTAAATATGCAAAAATAACGATAAACATAACAGACAACATTTGAAGCAACGTGACGACTCTATTTGAAACAGCTTAAATGTATTGTAATTAGTAATTAAAAGAATGTTAACTATCTGCAGTTTTCCCGGCATGTCGTAGGAGTTGACTAAGGAACTATGGGCAAATGAATCCCTCGATGATGTGATACTTGATTGACCTGTTACTCAAAATTGTACTGTAGCTTAACACAAATTTCTCCAAAAACTTACTAAACTTTAAATCAATCTCAAATTATCAATTACATCATCAGAATCTCTAATCTATCTATCTACATAAAGTAAGATTTCTTGCCTTGCTAGCCTATCGTTCAATTGATTCCATTGACCCCTATCTATTTGTTACCTTCTATGATATCCTGGGAAAATAGGCAACTAGTTAACATTGTGTTTTTGTCTCAGACTATCACGGGACAAAACGTTATTGAGACACTATAAGTGATCTATAGGATCTAAACATACAGATAAAACTTATTAATAAATACATATGTATATTAATAATAATATTATATAAATAAATAATTAGTTACTGCAATTCACTTTTACATACATACATATCGTGACCAATATCTTTAATACTTTAATTAGATTCAAAATTACTAAGTCTATTTATTACACATTAATACGACATCTCAGCAGATAGTCTACCCTCAATGGGACATATTAAATACACAAGTACGAACGTATCATCTTAAAAAAGTATAATCTATTTTATATTCCAAAAATAAACTAGTTTCATAAATATGAATAACATACAGTTGTTTAATATATTTTAAATAAACACTGTTCGAAAAACAGAAGAGCATGTGTGAGAAGGTTAAGGGTGTAAGTGAAGCAAGAGAGATTTGTGTGGACCGTTCCAGGTGGCGATGGATAGTCTCTGCCTATCCCGTTGAGAATAGAGGCATAAATATATACTTGTATGTATACTTGTCAGTGTGTTATAATGAAAGAAAGGAACAATATATGTATGTAAGAAATTTCTCACACAATGTTAGTATAAAATATGATACCTACACTACCAAACCGATACGTCGATAGATCATTTTATTAAAAAGCCCAATCTCTTTCTCAATCTTTCATAAGCGTAACCTGCCATTGGAACTCATTTCCAAGTCAATTCGCAGCTTCAATTATAAAGTTTTGACCCTCGACTTAATACCTGAGGGAATATCCGCCATTTTATTAGGGAATTCCAAGAAATGTTTGACCGATTGGAGTTTTGCTTTTATAATGAATGTTATTTGTGTTTTTATGGAATCTAAGCAGGGGAAATTTTATTAAATTATGTTTAGTGCTTACGTTCGTTACATGTCACCATTTACAAGAACTAACTATTACCTGTTCGGCGAACAAGTAGGTTACCTCACGATGTTTTCCCTTACTGTTACTGTTTACTTTACTTTACTGTTTATTTACGACTCGTGCTTACAGTAATAAATTATTGATACTTATAATTTTTAATCACATTAAATCAACGACCAGGCTTCATAAGCATAGAACTGAAAAGTTAAGCTTTAACTCTTCTTCCACTGGGATTCGAACCCGGGTCCTCACGATTGCCGTAAGGCTTTTCGCGCCAGGGCAATTTTTGTCTAAATCACCCTAAGACAAGTCCCAAACTTACATAAAATACCATTCACATCCCTTGATTCATTTCGGGGTGGACAGAACCTTTGAGATATAAAATCACCCTAGTCACTAGTCACAATTTTTAACAAAACTATCTGCTTCGTACTCCATACAATTGGTGACAGATTGCTAGCCAATCGCCCAAAAAATCAACCAAGTCCACCCTAGTACAAACCTCGCTTTGTTAATAAAATAAGCAACTTTAGAGCCAAACTTGGCAATTAGCGTTTCTATTACACAATCCGATTAATTCAGATTAACTTTCCAACTTGGAGAAAGTTAAAAATAACAAAGGGCTCGTATTTACAAGTTAAATTATTAATGCGGTGGTACAGGGATCTGAGGTTATATATGTACGACTTCTTGTCACTTTTGGGGTGTGTAGAACGTCGGAGATGTTAATACTTCTTCATTGAATATATAAATATTTACGTCCTGACAATTCTTTTCAGGGGATATAAATGCCTTGACTTTGAGAGACTACTAAGGTACCAGGGGTAATATGGAATCTATTGGGTGATAGGCTAGCAATCGGTCACCATCCATATGTCATTGAAATCCTAATATTCTTACTAAAAAGTAATAAAGGAGATATTATATACCTTTTAGATTGAACTGAAACACGAAACCTAGGTCACTTTTTAGCAGGACTATCGTGTTACATTTGTAACATTGGTGAAAAGTTGCTAGCATATCGCCCAATAGACTCCATTTACACACAGTTAGTCGTCTCTTACGGTGGATAGAACGGCAGCTAGTTAGCATTCTTGTAAGGTACCAAGGTTCCGTATTAGCACTAGGGACTTTATATCTGGTACGTAAAAATAACGCTAAATAGCCGCCATTCGTCCCGACATGTCGTAGGTAACGACTAAGGGACTATGGGCCATTGGAATCTATTGGGCGATGGGCTAGCGACCTGTCCTCATAGTTCCATATAACATCACAACCCCAAAATTCAAAGAGGTTTTCAAGTCTCCGAGGTTCTGTCTAACCCGAAAGGGATTTAAGGACGTCAATGATAAGTAATTATGTATGTAAGTCAAGTACAGTACTTAGTTGAGTATTAACAAACTTGTAATAGATATATCTCTATACTTCATTTCCCTCTTTGTGACCTACTAACGTGAACCTCAGCTTATCTCTTTCGTTTCATCTTTATTCAAGCAACGTTTTTCAACTTGCGTACAGTGGGCACACATACATAAAGCACCCGTTTCCCTACAGAGGAGTAGGCAGAGATCAAGGATCCCCATTTGTCTCGATCCTGACAGAGCACTTTCGCTTCATTGATATTCGTAAACCTGCTCATACGTTTGGTGGTTATAGATATTTCAAACGTCACCCTTTTTCAATATGTCGTCTATTGAACTGTTCTCTGGGATGATGGGCTAACCATCAGTCATCACTTTTCTAGGTTTCATTGAGAAACCTTTTTAAAAAAGGTTTAATAGGTCATGAAAACAGCACCCGTTAATTTTATATGCTGACTGTCTATTGAAACGTCAAAGGTAAACATCACACTATACACCCCATATCCATTCTTCTTTAATACCAAACCAAAAATAATGACAGCTCATTAACATACTATTCAATAATAATTATAATATTGTATGACACTATTACACCAATCGAGCTAGTCCCTCGCCAAGTTCATAATGTTGTATTGAGGGTACTTATCGGGGTTCGTATATTAAAGAAATATACTCGTATACTCATTATAAATAGATTAATACATATAGTTATTTTTACAACTCCCGATTTGTACTCATTTTATTTATTGTATGGATCGAAACGCCGGTTGATATAAAGGTGTATAACTTTATTAATATTGTCGTGATACAACCCGGTCTCATATGGTAGATTACCATATCTATTTTATATAAACAACAACCAGCCTAGAAAACAGACGCGAACAGAGTCCTTAACTCAACCTCCACCGGGAACCATACCGCACGATTATCGTTCAGGCGCTCGTCAAATTTCCGTCCTAGAACGGAGCAAACAATACCTAGACTAAGCTAGCCAAATTCCTAGACAAAGCTCGGTTCCGAGTGTTGCCAGATTCAAATTAAATCTGTTTAACCGCTGTTCTTATCGAGCGCTGCAAGTGAAACGCCATCACTAAGTTGCGGGCTGCATGGGGTGGATCGTGGTTTCTGGTGCGTGGAAATAATATTTGGGTAGGTATAAATATTGCTTGACGACCTCCGTGGCGCGATCGGTTAGACACTTGAACGCCAATCGTGGGGTACCGGGTTCAATTTCTGGTGGTGGCAGAGTTAAGAACAACGCTTTTCTACTGCTTTCCAGTCTGATCGTTATATATGCTATATATGTATTTATCTATATATAATATGTATACATTTCTTAAATATTCGTTGACTAGTACCCTTAACGCAAGTCTTAAATGTACTTACCAAGGGGCTAGTTCAATTGGTGTAATAAAGTCCAAATATTATTATTATTAAATAATTTTACTAAAATGAACGATATTTTACTACACATCATGGCAGTTCAATTTTGCACGTTTATGTATATTCCGGATCCCCATTTGACTCGATCTTGACAAACCATATTCACGTTTCTTGAACTACTGTAAACATTAATCCATAACCATTATCATTTATTTTGTTTTATTATTAATTAACAAAATATGTCATGGTTATTTGGTACCGCCGTATTACATAAAACAATAAGTTCAATAGGACCTTACATAACTAACCTACTGTGCAACTGCGGAGAAAATTTCGCAAACTTTCTTTCAAACTTTGGGCAACTCTGTAACGCACATCATATAACGTATGATATTTATTATGAATATAGAAACACATGTTACTACTTTATAATAATAATATTTGTGCATTATTACACCAATTGAAGTAGCCCCTTGATAAGTTCATTTAAGACTTGTGTTAAGGGTATTAGTCAACGTAGTATATTTGGGAAAATATATACATAGATAAATACATACATAGCATATATAATCAACGACCTGACTGGAAAGCAGTAGAAAAGCGTAGTTCTTAACTCTGCCTCCACCAGTAATTGAACCCGAGACCTCACGATTAGCGTTCAGGTGTCTAACCGATCGCGCCACGGAGGTCATCAAAATCCTACTCTTTCCCTACATGCAAAACCCCGCACCCTAAACCATCGCCCACGCTCCCTGTTTACGGCTGGTAAACTAATTCAATGCGGATGATCAAACCTGTCTCGGCTGAATTCTCAAGATTGCAAACACCCTCTCGAATTGCAGGTGCTCCACTGCTTGTATGAGGAGGTTAAGGCTGCGCTTGTTAAGTGATTATAAGCTGTGTTTAAGTAAGGAGAATTTAATATTGTCGAAGTTATATTAAACAGGCATAAATGAAAATATAGTGATGTTTTCGAAATTTTGACTGAAAGTGTCGATATGTCTTTAGCTGCATTGGTGATCATTTGTTAAGGCAACAGACTAGATAGATGTTAGGTATCTTGGAAGAAGAAGAAGAGAGTTTCTTTTGATTCTAGTTCCGATAACCAAGTAACAAAAGAGAAAAACACTTACATCTAAAAAAGGGACATAGAGAAAAAAAAACATATCTAATAAAAACATATTTCACTTATCCCTTTATAATTTTGTATTTTACTTTTTGTATACAATCAACTACGAATAAATATTATAAAATAACTAACTAACAGTGGTTAACTTAATACCTTAAAATACACAAGCACAGTCCTAATTCCTAATATACCACTACAACAAGCTAAACACTTCATATGACAGCTGGTTACATCAGTCTTAGTCCCTGAACAGCGTTTCAAACTTCGAAGCTTTAATCGGCATGCTCATTTCGATTCCACAACATAGCATGTTTCCAACTGATGCTATCAAAAGCCACAAGTCTTCCCTAATTGCTTAGAGACACACTATGTAACTCTATTAGAATTTAATTCGGAACATAAATAGGTTTCCTTTATTTGTTAACAAATAAACATTGATAGTGTAAGTCTGAAGGCTTTAGCCTAACAGAAAATAGCATTAGCTTCTTGTTAGAGGGCCTAGGTTCAAATCCCGGTTCAGGCATGTACCAATGAATGAAATTTCTAAATGTGGTTTTCATTTACGTAATAAATAAAAAGTCTCTGCCTATCCCCTTAGGAACGTAGAGGCATGAATATATATGTATGTTATTATATAAATAGAATGTAAATGAATGTTTACACATAATTCATAACATAAATAACCCAGCTATGCAGAGCAAGTAAATGCAAATGTAATTCCACCTTAAGCCAAAATTCATTATGCTAACACAATGTTAATGAGATCGCGTTATGTGGGCTAAGAAAGCAGATTCTACCCCAATCTGGATCTGACTTAGTATTCATACATACAGATTCACATCCTTAATCTCCAAAGGGGTGAACAGAGCAAAAACTTTACCAGAAGTACGACTTCACGACCATTAAACCTTTGCAAGGTATTCAGACGTTTGTTAATCGTTGCAGTAATAGATCACCTTGATCTGTTATTTTACTAATATACCAAAATTTCTTGAATTTTTGTAGCAATTATAAAATAGATAGGTAAAGCTAAGAAAAATAGCTAAGAGAGCTAATAAGCTAAGATGCATAAATAGTGTTGTGTTGACATAAATATTATGATGAAAATATATTGGTTACAGACTGATGACACTTTTTTATTGTGGTGGGATAGTCAGAAGTTTTAGTACCCAACCTGGCTACTGCTTATCCCTTGGGATAGGCAGGTTTCTCACGATGTGTTTCCCTCACCATTAGTAAATGTAAATAAATAACGTAAATGAAAAAACACGTATTAAAATTCATTCATTGGTACATGTCAGAACCGGGATTCGAATCTAGGACCTTTGGAATAAAATGACATAGGTCGCCCACTGTGCTATAGCCGCTATATATATATATATATATATATATTGGTATAATATAGCCTAATAATTCTATTTATATCTAATCCTTAGTTTACTTCAATAAAAAGCACATCTATAATAGTAATCAATGATATGTTTGTATTACTCAATAGTAGACAGTTTATTAACAACTTGGTCAACAAGTCACAAATCAATCGGTGACAGAACAAGACATTACACAAGTTTAAACTAATCTAGGGTCTTCCTAATCCTCTAAGGCTTATCAACGGACAATGTGTTCTAGATTACATTAATCTTTGCTAGTTTGGGACGTATGGAGAATTTAGACCAACAATATAGTATAAAATCAATAGATCAATAGAACCAAACTGAAAACGTGAAATTTTTACTTCAAGGGGACAACGATTCATACATACATACGCATCACATCATCAAACCCGAACAGATAATAGTTAGTGCTTGTAAATGGCGACATGGCTTATCACCTCTCACATTGAGTGCTGACTATCTGGTGAACACGTGCGTTCCAAGTGGTCTTAGAAATACTACCTTCGCAATTGCGGAGATGGACACCTGAACCTCTGACTATCCTGCAAGGGTTAATGCGTTTGTTTGTCTTTTTTACGAATTAGGATTGTACTTCAGGCTTTCGAACTAATAATATTATTATACTTACTGCAATACATACATACACATCACGCATGTTACCCTGTAGAAGGGTAGGTGGGGATCACGGATACATATCTGGCCCGATCCTTACAAACCACTTTCGCTTCATTGACACTCATACCTCCTAATAAACACTCAGCGGTTATAGCTATTTGTAATCCTTTTTCAATATAGCGTCTACGAATCAAATATGCTTTACCACACTAAAATATCGAAGGTATTACATCTTGGGGTGACTAATTGCCTGTAGTGGACTGCTATTGTTTGTAAATCCTATTTAATATGTTTTTTCTTTAATTGATGACATAGAACACAATCCTTTATGAGGTGAAACTATATTTTCATATGACCAGTAGGTCTATGTGAAATATGAATACTCAAATGAAATGATATCGATCGACACATGAATCAATCGTGACAAATCTCTCTTGTGTCACTCACACCCATTAACCTTCTCATACATGCTCTTCTATTCTTTACGTTACCCGCCTTGAAAAGAATGTCTCCGATTTGATCTGTATAAGTTCTACGTGGCCTACCCGATCCAATTCTACCCTTCACTTTGGCTCGATAAATAAAAGCTTTCACATTAACATATTCAATATATCGTCTAATAAACTAATGTATTTAAAGCAAATTAACTGTTTTCTAAATACTCAATCTATTATTATTTTAACAATATAATCTTTATAAGAAAGTATGAAGGTATTTAGAATTAATCTATTATATCGAACTTATCTTTTACGTATTCTCAACAGTCGTAAAGTCTCATATTCTCTACACACATACATTCACGTCATTTATTCTCTTTTGGGGTTCACAGTGCCTCGGAGATACAATATCACCTAGGTAACTTTTAAGCATGAAATTTGGGGTTGTGATGTTATATAGGACAATGTTAATGAGCTGCTAGCCCATCGCCCTAAATATTCCATATAACCCTAGTCTCTTAGTCATGACAAACAGCTAGTTAGCATTCTTGATACTTGCCAGCTAGCACGGGACATCATTATATACTAAAAACATTCTTGATACTAAAATTCATTATTAAACATCACTATATAGTAAAATTCACTATACCGCCTAATGAACTAATGTATTCTAAGCAAATTAACTGTTTTCCCACATTACGTAGCAAACGATGCAAGTGCAAGACCCCACCCTGTTGGGGGCGTTCAGGAATTACCAACATAATGAATTAAGCGCAAGATGGGAATAAATTTGCATATTTCCTAACGAGCAGACTTGGCTTGGTGCATGTAAGTTTCTGGATGGTTCTGTAGTCGACGAAGTTCTGGCTAAATACGGGTTTGGGTGATATAAAGCCTTAAAATTTGTATACCTTTTAAGACTTAAGCATTATATTAATACACAGTGTTAGTAACCTTTTTATTATTTGTATGGAAAGATAAGAGAGGTGTGTGAAATTTTTTGTGATTTTTCATTCAAAATGGCGATCGATAGTCTTTGCCAAGAGTAATTATTGTAAATAAGAGAGGGTTGAATGAAAATTGCATATTCTTGAGACCAATCTTATTTTTTTCTTACCGTAAGACCATTTGAAAAGGAGTGAGTTGAGATATTTGGTTGGCTGACTGCTCTTGTGTAGTTCTCTAATAAAATATGTCCTTTAAGAAATCAAAGATGTTTAAAGTGCGTACGAGTCTAACTTTTATGAACTTAACTTTTATTAAGAGTATTTATTTTATTAAATTTTAACGTCACACACTAAGTTTAAAAAGTTATTTATCTAAGTTGAAAAAGATAAATAACAATATTTTCTTTTTTAAAACTACCTAGATATCAATCAACAATAATAATAACTAAAAACCAGTAATAAGTAATCAATTTAAATTAGCATTCCGTCGAACACAGCCCCAGTCCAAACCGAAGGAGCTTCAGATTTTAATTGAAATTTTCTCATCAGTCGTGAGATGAAAACTTTGGTTCGAGTACTGCTTGTATTCCCATTGAAACTCATCATTATGATGTTGGAATATGATTTAGGTCATCATTTATACTTAAAAGTCGAGTCTAAGTATTAACAAATACATATATTCACGGCTCTATTTCTCTAATGGGGTAAAAAGAGACTGTAAGACAACACATTGAACGATAATGCTAAAGCCCTCTTGCTTCACTCACATTTACTAACTTTATCATGCATGCTCTTTTGTTAAAATAAAACCTACTTATCAATTGTAGGATAGTAAACGATACTGTTAAGATGTTACCTTTTAATTAATTGTAGAAAAGTTAACGTTCATACAAACTGGCATGATTAGAAATATTTTATAAAATCTGGTTAAGACTAGTTTCAATTACGATAATACACTCTATATTCTAAGGTATTTATAACTCTATAATTAAAGTTATTTGTAGAAATTATATGTAATTATGGTTATTGGTTGGGTTGGAAGGGAATGGTTAATTAACAATAATAATTGTAATTAATTCACTTTGTCTTTGTGTTTTGTGGTGTATTCCTTCTCGAAAATTTTCCACGATCGTTTTAGATTACGATATTTAATCTAACTATCGTTTTGTATCCTCCCTGCCATTATTTAAAATACCATAGTAAAACACACTAGTATGGGACTTACAAAGACTGCTACTAACTACCGATCTTCCCAGCATATCATAGGTGGTAACTAAGGGACAAGTTAATGAAATCTGTGGGACTATGTGCTCTTAATCAGTCAGTAATGTTCTATATGCTATATAAATGCTATCACAAACAATGTTAATACCTAGAAAGGGATTTAAGGAGGTCAATTCACATATGTATATTGTATGTACATACCTATAACCGCTTAGTATGTATGAGAAGATGTATGAGTGTCAATGAAGCGAAAGTGGTCTGTCAGGATCGGGTCAAATGGGGATCCGTGATCTCTGCCTACTCCTCTACAGGGAATCAGGCGTGTATGTATGTATGTATTCAACTAGTACAAAAACTAGTTAGCGTAATGTACTGTTGCTAAACAGAAGGTTCAATCCATTAAGTCCGCTCTTACTGTGATTGCGCATTAGCAAACACTCGCTTAGCGCCAAGAGTTATTTATTGAATGCGAGCTTGGTTAGTGCTTGTTTGCCACTAGTTAGGGTGTAATCAGCTGCTTTTGAAAGTAAGTTGAAGGAAATAAGGCATGAGAGATAGTTTAGTGCAAGTAGTTAGTAGTAGGGTTAAGTTGACTGGGAAGTAAGGAAGTTTGAGGAATAGTAATTAGTAGTAGTAGATAGTAGTAAGTTCAATTATCTCCAATAGGCTAAATGATTAAAAAGGGTCATTGGTAGGTTTTGTTGAATCCTTGGATATTTAGGGAATCTTTAATGTAAGGAGTTAATAACATCTAAGTTAGTGTATAGGTTAAAAATAGTAATTATTTTCTAGGCGAATGTTAAATGATAGATAAAATGAATTAAGAATACAATTTGATTAAAAAAATAGGTAGATCAATTTTGTTACAAATTACATTTTAATATTTTTACATGTCAAGAGTGACTCAGGAAAATATAATTCTAAATAGCTACAAACGTTAATATAAACACATACCTTCAAAAAGTACTACTAAGAGATTCAAAACCCTTCTATATTCTCCTACTTACAACGATTAAGGTGCTATCAGACATTGAAAAAGAACGTCAGCAAACACTACAAAACACCGTACAGTCTGAATAGACCTTTAAGGCTTTATACTACTTGTAAATGAAAGAAAAGAAGAGAGTGGCAAATATTGGGTGTCAGTTGTAAGATTGGGAACACTTAAGCATTGTTTCAAAGGCTTTGAAAAAGATTACAGGAATAAGTACTTTTTAATCCCGCTTCGAAATGAAAGAACTTTGAATGGTTATATGGTGATCTGGTACTTGAAATTGAAGTACATATCTGCCATTCTTTACAGCAAGTACTATTAGCAAACAAGGGTTCAAGGTGAACATAGAATCACTACCTCCGCGATTGTGGAGATGGAAACCTAAACCTATGACTACCCCGCAAGGGTTAATGGTCGTGAACGTGTTCTTCCCGATGTATTGTAAGAGAAGACTATAGTACAGGAGGTTTCGTTATTGCATGTATTGAGCAATACGCTTCACAATACCTTCACAACTTTGATATCACTACATAGTATAAAACAAAGTCGCTTTCTCTGTCCCAATGTCCCTTTGTATGCTTAAATCTTTGAAACTACGCAACGGATTTTGATGCGGTTTTTTTTAATAGATAGAGTGATTTAAGAGGAAGGTTTGTGTATGTATAATAACATCCATTAAATAGCCAGAAGTGCGAAGCCGGAGCGGGTCGCTAGTTTTTAATAAATGTACGTATACGTGACAAGTTTTTATTACTGCTGGCTCTTAGAATAAAAATAAAAAAAGAAAGAGTAAATTTTTTTTTACGAAAGTTTCATCAATTTCACCATGTTATCGGGGACAAACATAAAAATATAACAACATATTTAAAACTATTGATTACTTTAGATATTCTATCTAACAATGTTAAGAGAAAACATCGTGAGGAAACCTCCCTGTTCCTCTAACAGCTATTAACTTAGTGTTTGTAAATGGTGACATGGCTTACCACCACATCGAGTACTATCTGGTAATCACGTGGGTTCGAGGCGGCCATAGAATTGGTACCTTTGCAATTGCGGAGATGGACATCTTAACTTCTGACTACCCCGCAAGGGTTAATGGTCGTGAACGCGTTTGTCTTTGTCAAAAACCATAGTAAACCTCCTCTAAAACATGCAAGAACGACAGTTGTTTACTTTCAATTCAAATCCCTGACTTGTACGGGAGTGATTGTCAAAACCACTCTTAGGTTTTAATTGAAGCCTCTTTCCAGCCTTGGGAGCTATTCTAATTCATTTGACTATTATTTCAATTTCGCAAGAAGAACTTGAACTACCTGTAGACATATTTTAATTAAAATTTGAGTTGTATGTTTTCATATATAGGTCATACTCATTCCACTTAGTAAAATAATTATGAAATACTATTTATATTTATAATAATTTGTAAATTTATATACATACATTGACGTCCTCTAATTCTTATCGGGCTCGACAGAGCTATGGATATATGATAATATCTCTTAGCTTACTTTAAAACATGTTAAAATGTTAATGTTTAATATATATATATATATATATATATTAAACTATTTTGTACTTAACAATAAAATATGTTTGATATAGGACTGATTGGGAAATAAACATATTATCAATCTCTATATACCTTGTCAGAATAATATACATACTTTAAAAACTATATACTCTTTTAGGGTAGCCAGATTTGAGAGATCATCAAAACGACTGTATTATGCCACTCAAAACCATGTTATATGTAATGATATCTTATTGAAAATGGTAAATAATAAACATACATTTACGAAATGCGTCGAATACTATGGTGAGGGAAAACATCGTGAGGAAACCTACCTGTTCCGGAACAGGTAATGTTAGTGCTTGTAAATGGTGACATGGCTTACCACGTGTCACATTGAGTACTGACTATCTGGTCAACACGTGGGTTTGAGGTGGCCATAGAATTACTACCTTCGCAATTGCCGAGATGGACACCTGAACCTCTGACTTCCCCGCAAGGGTTAATGGTCATGAACACGTTTGTTTGTCTATTTTGGCTGAAACTAGTACTTTGATGTTACTTATTACGAATTGGTTTTTAAGTAGAATTGTATAATTTCAAATTTCTATACAAACAAATTTGAAATTAGTTTGAAACTAGAAATTAATAAAGTTTCTAATTGTATTCGAAATAAATTTAGAATTAGATTTAGGTCATATTAAAATGTGAATTGGTAAGGAATGAAATTGACTGATCTGTGTCTGTTCTGTGCTAGTCTGGGACGTAAAAAGAATGCTAACTAGCTGCCGTTCTTCCAGGTTATGGGAGGCTATTAAGGGACTAGGGGTAAATAGAATCTATAGGACGATGGGCTTGCAACCTGTCACCAATGTACCATTATCACATTGGTTGCAACCTTAATGAATATTCTTGCTAAAAAGTAACTTAGAGGATATATCTCCAAGGTTCTGTTCCCTACGAAATGGATTAAAGGACGTGAATTAATATGTATGTGAATCATCCGTTAAAAAGTCTAACCTCTAACCTCATGAATGTACTGATACACTATTTCGACGTTTAATGAATGTACTATTACTGTGCTTATATTGAATAAAAATCTTTTGACTTTGACTTTATACAACACTAGCGACCCGCTCCGGCTTCGCACGGGTATAAAATATATAGCCTACTCCACTATTTAATGGATTATACATTTAAACCTCTTGAATCACTCTATCTATTAAAAAAACCGCATCAAAATCCGTTCCGTAGTTTCAAAGATTTAAGCATACAAAGGGACATAAGGACAGAGAAAGCGACTATGTTTTAAACTATGTAGTGATAACACCTAAAACTCACACACACTTTTAGATAACTCCACATCTGTTCCAAAACACAGGCACAGACTGTAACTGCATGACCATACAGCGTCTGTCTCGAGTCTAAATCGACGACAGTCAACAAGCATGATTCAGAACAACATCATACACTTGTTGGCGAAATGCTAACGAAGTTGACTGGCTTTTGGATAGGGGTTTGCTTGAATAACTTAGCGTTTGAAACACAAGCAAACTCTGTTGCAATAACTACTCCATATATTTTTCGAAGAAAAGTTAGATGGTTGGGAGAAATACATAAAAGAGCTATTTAATGATAACAGGCCTGCAATTCACCCAGCAATATCTTTTAATGAAGAACAACTAGGGCCAATGATTACGAAAAGTGAGGTTCTGAATGCAATTAAGACCGCTAAGGTGGGGAAAGCCGTTGGACCTGACAACGTTCCTTGTGAAATATTGAAACTTCTTGAGCATGTGAACATCGACATCGTGGTTCATTTGTTTAACATGATTTACAAGAATGGTATGATTCCTGAAGAATGGCTAAGGTCCACGTTTGTCACACTTCCAAAGACAAGCAATGCAAAGAAATGCACCGACTATCGCACTATTTCACTTATGAGTCATGTTCTGAAGATCTTTTTGAAGGTAATACATTCCAGAATTTATAAGAAAATAGAAGAACATATCTCAAATACACAATTTGGCTTTCGAAATGGTTTGGGAACACGGGATGCATTATTTGGGTATCAGATATTGATGCAACGTTGCTGTGACGTGAATACACCTATTTTCGTATGCTTTATCGATTACGAAAAGGCCTTTGATCGTGTCCAACATCAAAAACTTATCCACATTCTTGAGAGAATTAGCCTTGACGCTAGAGATGTGACAATGATTAGAAATCTTTACTGGCAGCAAACGGCAAGGGTGCAGGTAGATGATCACTTTACCAGAGAGGTTGAAATTCTGCGTGGAGTGAGGCAGGGCTGTGTACTATCTTCTTTGATTTTTAACATATATGCTGAGGAGATATTTGCAGAGGCCACTGAAGACGCCATTGAGGGTGTCGTCATCAACGGAAAAACGCTCAACAACATAAGATATGCAGATGACACTATACTTCTTGCTACATCAATGGAAGATCTGCAGAATATCGTTGATCGTGTTGAAAGCACTAGTGCGAAGTACGGCCTCAATATTAACATCAAGAAGACCAAATTCATGACAGTTGGGAAAAATGGTAATCCACAAAATGGAGTGATTTTTGTCAAGGGTCAAGCGTTGGAAAGAGTGACATCTTACAGGTACCTCGGATGCATTGTCAACGATCAGGCGGATCACAGCGTTGAAGTAAAATGCCGCATTGAACAGGCGCGTTCTGCGTTCATGAGAATGAGTTATCTTCTTTGCAATCGTACTCTGAAAATATCAACTAGAATGCGGTTGGTACGATGTTATGTGTTCTCTATCTTACTATATAGCGTGGAAGCTTGGACTTTAACAGAAGCAATGTCTAAGAGATTGCAAGCTTTTGAAATGTGGGTTTACAGACGCATACTCAAAATATCGTGGACCGATAACGTTCGTAATGAGACAGTTTTGCAAAGGATGAACAAGCAGCTCGAAGTTATGAAAACAATCAAAAGGCGAAAACTGGAATACCTAGGACACATCATGCGAAATACTAAATATGATCTGCTCCAACTAATCATTCAAGGCAAAATAAACGGCAAACGAAGACCTGGCCGACGTAAAACTTCATGGCTAAAAAACAGCAGTCAATAAAGTCCAGCTTGCCTTGATGATTAAAAACCTCAAGTAAAATCAAGCCATACGATTGGCCGACCTCCTATTGGGAGATGGCACCTGAAGAAGAAGATATTTTGTGGTAGTACAAATACAATCTCACATTCTTTAAGGTACAATGATCTTAGAATATGTACATATGCATTTTTATTATACGTATAATTATTCTAACATATGTATATAATTTAGGATTAATATTTCTTGTTGGGTAGTAAGAGGTTTGTGTATGTTTTATGACAAATATGGATTGTTTTTTTTCATTACCAAAAATACTGGTTACTAAATTATATTTCTAGATATCTGTTATATTAAATATTTTTTTAACAGAGAATAGATAAAAATACATTATAAAACATAAAGTTTTAGTTATTTCTCGACTATAGACACACGGTAAAGTTACTTGCATTCCTTTTATAACATATAGGCTAAAACATCTTTACCAGATATTCGATACCATTTGTCCTGTCTTTCCCTTTAAAGATTACAGGCATGAGTTTATTGTATGCATACTAAGTCAGATCCTGATTGAGGTAGAATCTGCTTTCTTAGCCCACATAACGCGATCTCATTAACATTGTGTTAGCATAATGAATTTTGGCTTAAGGTGAAATTACATTTGCATTTACTTGCTCTGCATAGCTGGGTTATTTATGTTATGAATTATGTGTAAACATTCATTTACATACTATTTATATAATAATACCATTAACCCTTGCGGGGTAGTCAGAGGTTCAGGTGTCCATCTCCGCAATTGCGAAGGTAGTATTTCTAAGACCGCTTGGAATCCACGTGTTCACCAGATAGTCAATGCTCAATGTGATATATGGCAAGCCGTATCGCCATTTACAAGCACTGATAATAATTAATGCACTGATTAATAGTCATTTCATATTGTAAATTACGTGGAATTATATTAATTTAAATTCTTAGTAAGGTATTATTCAAAATATCCATTTTTAAATGAAATCTTTACAAATATTCAATTATACCTGTACAAGACAATAATTTCCGAATGGCTATTCATCAAGGAAGTCTAGAAGAAACTCGCTGAAGAAAGGCCTATATGTTAGTATTAGTAGTATTATTAGTATTAGTTAGTCATTAACTATAACTGACCAATTAAATTACCTGTCTCAAGAAGTACTGACTGTTTGGTGAAACATAGACCTTAATATTTCTTAAATGTATCCTACTTTTACAAATTATAATAGTACTTCAGGCTTTCGCACAATTCGCATTATTTTAGGAAATTATTATATATGTATATTACCTAAAACCTAGCTTTACAACTAAACAGACTATACCCAGTCCCCCTATACAGATGTTTGCACTGCCGCGACTCAAATGTGTTGACATTTTCTCCTATCTATCGCTTGCATATGGACGCCCGAATTTCTAGAGCAAATTAGCTCAGCGGATTGTGATGACCTAGTATCCAACTATGGGCTAAAGTCTGGAACCTAAAAGGAATGCAGATAGTGGACTTTTAAAAAATGTTTTGGTAAAGGGTTAACGGGGAAAACTTTGATTTATTTATTTTTAACATGCGTGTTGTCGGGTTAGTATGTAAGTATGCAAAAGTATGGTATTTTACAGATTTATATGTATAGGGTGCATAGGCATTTTCTGGGAAAGCACGCTACATCTTAGACTCTGTCTATCACCTCCTTCGAGGTGCAAACAGGGTCATGAGTGAACCCATTTCAGTTTAAAAAAAAATTTTAATTAAAGTGTTGTAAGTAAGTAAAGTTATGTGTCAGATTGTTGCAAAATGTGCTTCAGCCACAGACTAATTTAATACTTGAATGGTCGTGGCATTCATATTTATATCCTATTGTACAAACTTATACACATATGTAGAGATTAACTTCAAAAAACTTTAACAAATGTAGTGAGAACTCTTGTTAAAAAATCCTGAAAATTTTATTTTTGCTAAATTATTAATCTTGTAAATACATATGATAGTTCCTTATAAAAGAGTAGGCTTAGATAGGTAAATCACTATTTCACCTCTATCCCTAAAAAAACATCAATTTGGGCTATACTTACTTCCACACACCTCCTTCTACACACTCGCCGGTCATTACTACTTCTAACGAAACTTTTATGTATCTGACTGTCATAATATGTCTTATAGACCGACATAAGACATATATCTCCTACATCTCCAAAAGCAGCTTATCACCACAACTAACGTCACAAACCAATACAAGTCTACATTCCTTTAGGCAATAAATCTCCACCTCATTAACGCCCAATTAGCATCGCAATCAAAAATAGTTTGACCCATTCGAAACATAGAGGGCACACGGAATAATTAATGCTGACAACGGGCATTGACGTTGATGGATTGCCCAGCTGATGCTGGCTATCGAGCAGACAGATAGATAACTGGGGGCTGTTGTCTTGTGTATAGGTATGTTGTTACTAGTGATATCTCGTTTTGTCTTATAGTCATGGACTTGTAAATTTTCGGAGGTTAAGTGATTAAGGAGATTTCATTAAATTAACCATCATGGCTAACCTACTGAGATGTTTCACAAATATATATATATATATATATATATATATATATATATATATATATGTCATGGTTTATAGCAATTGGTACTTTTGTGAATATCATATCGTAAAAATCTCTAGATCACAGACAAATATATACTATGTACTAACTAAAATATCCTTACAAGGTACAAGAGATTAAAGTTTGTATTCCAACTTAGTAAGTTATGAAAATCTTAACATATTATACATCTTAACACATACTTAACATTGTATGCTTAGGTATTTTTCAAACGTAATTCTATTACCATTTCCAATATTTCACGCTTACTAACAACGGTTTTCTTTCATACATACATACATACACATCACGCCTGATTCCCTGCAGAGGGGTAGGCAGAAATCACGGATCCCCATTTGTCCCGATCCTGACAGACCACTTTCGCTTCATTGATATTCATACATCCTCTCATACACTCTCGGCGGTTATAGGTACTCCTAACGTCACCTTTTTTCAATATAGCGTCTATCTGACTGTTATATGTCTTATTAGGCCGGCCCCTACTTAGGTTTTCTTTCCTTAGATATTATCTAGAATCAATGAACACTGTATATTCAAACACTCTACATTTTACGCTACCAACTCTACCAATAGATTTAAAGGCAGCTTCACACTATTGTGATTCAAACCGCGCGATCGTAATCATGACTGAAACAGCCTGCTTCGCCGTTTGAATCTAAAGCAGGCTTTAAAATAATCTGCCAATAGAACACACTGTTAGAGGGATAGGAATTGGTTTTGTATTGGGACACATATATACATACAAATCACATGTACAAATGTAGATCTTTGAGTTCTGTTTGTTCCTCTGTAGGGTATCGGACGTTATGTGTTTATATGTGCATATTACATAGAGTTATCTATAGATAGGTAGGCTAAAATCACACGTTATGTATTTTTTTGTGATTCTGGGAAATCTATATAGCTTCATTGAAACTTTACCATCAAAACTTACTATTGAACCTATTATATTGGTGAGTATCAAATAAATATTTTTCTAATATATACATTCATAACATCCTCATACACATTCAGTGGTTATATGTAGGTACATGTAACGTCGTTCTTTTTGAGTAACTAACCTACATATTTTTCAAATACTTCTTAATACATTTGACAATATCTCCAATGATAACAAGCAAGGTACAGTGATTCTATTAAAAACACTAATATAATGCATCTTCAGTTTTATATCATAATAATTCAACAGCTACTTAAGATTCAATTAAATACCAGACAGTTACAATAGCCTTAATAATGCATACAATAAATCCAACATAATTAATTAGAAATCTGGTTTTGGCAGGATCTTTGAAAATGACTTATTTCGTTCACAATTACAAAGCTTTTGTTGTTTAGAATTATTCCTCTGAACGACTAAATGTGCTCACTACGGATTATACAATTGTCGAAACTAGGATGAAAGGAAATTAGTAAAATGTTATATTAATTTATGTTACTCTATACTGCTGGTACAAACTAATTCACAAGTACAAAGATACAGTGCGTATATATGGAAGAGTTAATGATTTACATTGGTGTCAAAATATATAAATTGTTGACAGTTAATAAAAAGAAATAATAAAGTTCAAATAAGAATAATTAACATGTCCTTTTTTATAATCATACATATACATCACTGAGGCGTAGGCATACATTACGGAAATACAAACCTCTGACTACCCTGCACAGGGCGATGGTCGTGAAATAATTAAATATAGTTATTCTACTCTTATCGAATAACCGATCTAAATCTGACGGATATCGTCGAGTGAGTAGACAGACTATCAGTATTGATCGTGGTGTGGCTGTGACGGGCCTCATTAATTTGATGAATGCAATTCGTCTTTAAACTTCATTGTTTGATAAGTTTGTTCCAAATTTTAGCCAGTATAAGTAGGATACCAATACAGCATGTTTTATTTATACATTACTAGCGACCCGCTCCGGTTTCGCACGGGTATAAAATATATAGCCTACTCCACTATTTAATGGATGTTATAATACATATAAACCTTCCTCTTGAATCACTCTATGTATTAAAAAAACTGCATCAATATCCGTTGCGTAGTTTTAAAGATTTAAGCATACAAAGGGACATAGGGACAAAGAAAGCGACTTTGTTTTATACTATCATAGTATATAATGTAGTGTTATACGAGTAAGATAGACGCTATCTTCATATTTAGTCTGTGTTCAGATGTCAGAATAAGTGATTAACAATGATGTCAAGCCTGCTTCTTAAATGCCTCCTGCAAAATGCTGAACATACTACACTTTACACACGATTCATACAGTTTACGGACACAAAGCAAAGCAAACGTTTGCACTTAAAATATTGCTGACAAACAAACACAAATTCACGTTGAAAACCCGCAAAACAGAAGATTTACAAACAATATTTTCAGCAAAAAAAAGTGTAGACTTTTTTTGTAAACTCATCACTATGTAAATAGGCGATTCCCGGATGTGCATATGACAAAACGAGTGTCGATCGGTCACTGATTTACATTGCTCGTTTAGGGATGGGGTAGAGTATTTTTAGATTGTCGAGTGTCACAGGTCATCGACACTTTGAAACTGTGACACTTTGTGATTGAGGCGGCATAAATTTGCGAGTTATTGACGTATATTTAGTAACACACGTTATAAACGTTTCTCGTATAGCTAGTTTTTTTCCTAACTAATCGTAAAAAAGCAAGAAAGGTATAGAGGTAAATAGTTATCCTAACAAAACACATTACATATACCAACAACACTGCATCAAATCATCTTTTTTACTATAAAATGAGTTTTTTTTATTTTTAATAAGTGATATTTATTATCTATATATTTAATAAAAACAATTCCAATTCATGTAATTTTATTAAAGGTTCAGTAGCATAATTTCACCGGTTCCTAAAATATATCGATAGTTTTTTCTTGCCACACGACATCTCTAACTATAAAAATATTTTAGTTAAAAGCGGGCACCGGAATATTTTACATGCACCCCTCGAAAGTCCCTGTCTCGCCCTTCCATGGTATTCCACGACTGCTCTTCCACATTCCTGGGAGAACTGGGAAATTGTTTCGTAGAATATGAACATATCTATATATTATGAACTATGCTGAGCTAGTAATTCAATGCTACCAAAGTTGTAAGTGGTTTCCTTGCGATATTTTCTTTCATTGAAAAAGCTTACTGCTTAATTCATTTACGATTGAGTACTAGGCAACACAAAGTATCAGTTTAACTTTTTTAAGTCTATGCCAATATAGGTTTTGAGCCTAAATTATTTTGCTTCAATAACTATGTCACACACTTTTTCACGAGCCTTTCTGCACATAAAATATTCTACAGTTAAGTAATTCTTATAATACTTCGAGCTAGGTTAGTATTAGATCTGAGAAATAAAACGTAACTTATGAGAGTTATGTTTATTGATTATAAATATTTAATTGTAATGTCAAGGCCAATTTTTTATAAGAAAATGTTTATTTTACTTTCAATGAGGAATTATTACGATACTTATATTAAATAAAAAGAGTTTCATATTCTTTCAAACCTTTTTCGTTGAATTTATAACAACAATCCAAATTCAAAAGTAGGTATTACAAAATAACAATTAGTATTTGAGCACCATCTGTTCCTAACATTGTTTCCACATGATCGAGGCCGCCGCAAGCCTAATGGCCAGTCACGCACAAATCTTTTGGTCTAATTTACATGTGCTGCGTTTACACAGAGAAAGTGGCGTGGTAGGTTTGAGAGATAAGTCAGTTGGTAGATTAGAAAAACATTTTAGAATTATTTATTTATTCTTCCCCATACATCGATCATTACCAGTTTAACATTATACAATCGAATAATACTCTGTTTTATATAATAATAGAAAAAAAAACTACATTTAAATAATCCTATTGTTATGAATTCGCTGAAAGCACACAAAAACAGGTATATCTCCTCAGCCATGAGGTTGAAAACCCGATTGCATGGGACAGGTTACGGGACGACATATTTAAATTTAACCGTTTGCGCCGCGGAGGTAGGCAACGTTATATTAAATTGCAGGTTCCTGCAGACCGTATTATATACGACCGCAGTCTTAATAATAAATTTATAACCTGCACAAACTGAAACACAGCATCACCCATTAAATCCACCCTTTCCTAGCTAATGCCATTATCAACTTGACACTTGAGCTAATTGCTTACCACCCAGCTGCACTCATAGTAAACGCGGCCGCAAACCGCTTAGTCGATAAGGCTTGAAAGCTTGAGACTTAATTCTCAATTCGAGTCCAATTATCAAGTACCGAGTAACAACGTGTTTAACAACTTAAAGCCCAGCTTTTGTCAAAGAAAAGTTGATTAATAGGATTTATTGGTATTTGAATTGTGAAACTTGGAAATCTGACTTTTAATTCTTTTATAATGCTCGTTGATTAAAAAACTAGTGACTTATATATAACTTACTCTTTAATACATACAACTGTATACATTACATATATTCACACTTCTACTACTCTAACGAGATAAGCAGACACTATCGATCGCATTAAACGATCATTAACTTTCTACTCTTAACGCTATGTACACCCTGAACATCATTAAATACTAGAGTTCTTGTGTAGGAGGATAAGAGAGATAAAAACTTTATTTAACATTTATATCGAATACTAGGGTTTTTACGAGTAAGTAAAATGGATCTAAATTCGCCTCCTTTTCGTAGCTGATTGAATATTACATAGATGATATCTGATTGAATAAAAGTCTAATTTGAAATTTTTCGAAAAGGGCATTGTGACTTAGATACAAAAAATCTAGGTATACTAAGTACTAAATACTATACCAAATACTGATATGTACATACAAATCTTAGATTACAACTCAAGGGGTGAACAAGGGAAGTCGAAATGAGATATGCATATAAACCTGAGACTATCACAAGGGATAACATTCGCAAACTTTACGTAACTATAACTAATTATAATACATCTTAATCAGAACTCAACAAACAAACACAAAGAGCGATGTAATGGAAATCTGGCGAAAGTTGGATTTGTTTTCCTTGTGTAATGGGATATCTTTAGCAACTACATTTAGGGCATTCATATTTGAGTGGCGTATCCTATTACAAGTTCAGAAGAAATAGGAATAACCTGGATTGTGATGTATAAACAAAAACAACTTCTATTAGTCAAAAGGACACGTGACAACATACATACGCTTCACGACTTATATACAACCAGACATGTTCAAGTTCGACTCTCGGTGGAGGCAGAGTTAAGAACTACGCTTTTCTTCTGTTTTCCAGTTTGGTTGTTGATTATATATGCTATATATGTATTTATCTATATATAATATGTACATATTTCTAAAATATACGTTGACTAGTGCACATAACACAAATCTTAAATGAACTTACCAAGGGGCTAGTTCAATTGGTGTAACAGTGTCCTAAATATTATTATACACTCCCTTTTTTTTAACAGTGACTTGAGTGTCCATCTACGGAATTTCGAAGGCATGTTAGGTATAAGCCACTCAAAGCTCGCGTTTCACTTGATAGACAGCGTCCAATGTGATGGGTAGTGAACCGTATCACCGTGTACAGGCATTGGCTATTACCTATCCAGATGGATAGATAGGTTTCATCGCCTAGCAGTGCATTTTGCAAGTACTTTTGTTACGTCAATGTATATTATAAAACGATAAAACTTAATTTTCATTGTTTTAAGCACCGGGTTTCGAACCCTGTACTCACTGATACAGAGATAAACCCCTACGTTTGAGCTACAACGAATTGGAATATAATGTTAATATGCTATATACAAGTATATGGTTACATTTTTCTGTTCTGCTCATGATAGACAGAACCTTGAATACACGATACATGAATCAGATCGGGACAGATGGGGGATCGGTGATCTCTGACTACCCCTCTACAGGGTATGTATAGCAAACAATTAGTCCAAATAAACGATCATTTATAATTATTATATTTTGTGGCATATATTTGATACCATATACTCAACTCTAAAACACAGGAGGTAAACAGAACAAAGAAGTCTAGATATCTAGAATTCCGCAGCAGGAGTGGATACCTAGTATTTATCTTGCAGCCCTGGAACCACTAACAAAAGATTTCATCTTCCAACTTAGTGAAGGAAAATCCAATTAAGAGATCTTATTATGATTTTAACAGGTATTGTAGATATACTAAGACCACTTTTAAATAAAAGAAAATTTCTAAGAATCTCTTCTTATATCTGTCTATTCCGCTAAGCAACCGCTTTCTAATTATAAAATTACACTATGTCGTGTTTGCTATAAACGTAATAAAGAAAAATATATAATACAAACATACACATCACGCCTGATTTCCTGTAGAGAGGTAGGCAGAGATCACGGAGCCCCATTTGTCTCGATCCTGACAGACCACTTTCGTTTCATTGACACTCATACATCTTCTCATACACACTCGGCGGTTATAGGTACTTGTAACGTCACCCTTTTTCATTATAAATATTTATAATATTTTTTCTAACACGTGCATATCAACATTTTATTATTAATTTTCGACCAAATACTACGGTGAGGGAAAACATTGTGAGGAAACCTACTTGTTCCCCGAACAGGTAATACTCAGCGCTTATAAATGGCGACATGGCTTACCACCTGTCACATTGATTACTGTCTATCTGGTCAACATGTGGGTTCGAGGTGACCAAAGAATAACAAAACTACCTGCGCAATTGCGAAGATTGTCAGCCGAACCACTGACTATCCGCAAGGGTTAATGGACGTGAAAGCGTTTGTCTTTTTTCGTGGCTTCAGGCCTGTTCAAGAAACAGGTAGCTTTGAGCCTATTCAACAGTTCGGTTTCCTTTCAATATTTATCCCTCACTACAGCACTCCATGCAGTTAGCCAATTTAATTTTAGAACTATTGACTGATAAACTACATGCAACTTTAACTAAGAACATATATCACTATAGCTCTATCTACCCCTCATGTAAATGCTTACACGAACGTGTATTCTTCGGCCGAGAATGAGTCCAGTGCCCGTATCACGAAGCCTCTTTGTGGCCACAATACACTAGTTAGGGCAATGCTACACTGATAAGCTATATACGAGTACATACATATGACGCCTGTTTTCCTTTAGAGGAGACGCACGAGAACATGAAACCGCTTGTCGTTAACCTAACTTAACCTGATCAGTGCGTGAAATTTTCATCACAGGCAATACTGCAAGGGTAGATTATATGATCAAAATTATGCGGCCTGGTTTAATTATTATAGTACCCTCCAGTACAAAAATATGAAGAAAAGCCACCTCAAAGCTTAGGAGCCAATTCAGAATACATGGACGCCCTACATTATTTCATTTATAAGTTCTCATCCAAATAAACATCGTTCAACACCCAAAACAAAAAACTATCAACAACAAAACAAACAACTATCAAAAATAAAACATCCTATTCCTAGCACACTTCTCAGTTAAAGATAGTTTTAACATACATACATATATTCACCTCTACGTCCCCAACGGGATACGCAGAGACTATCGAGCGTCACCTGGAACGATCCTGACAAATCTCTTGCTTTACTCACATTTATTAACCTTCTCATAGATGCTTTTCTGTTCTTCACAATACGTACACCTGCCTTGATAAGAATGTATTAAGAATTAACAATTTGATCTGTATAAGTACAGAGTAAAAATATTTGGAACGATATGAAACAGTACAACGGTAACACATAAACTGTAGTATTACACCGATGCTCTATAATTATAAAATAAATACATCCGCATAATATATCTTATTTTCCATTTTGGGGTTGAACAGTTTAAGAGTTTGTGCTTTCATACCAGCACAAACCCTTTCGACATTATAGTACATTAAAATTGTAGTTTTGTAACTGTCCATATGACAGCACAACCCCAATATTTATGCTAAAAAGTGACCTAGAAGATATTGTATCTCCAAGATTCTATACACCCTAGATGGGATCAAAGGATGCTATTATGTTTATTTAGCTATACAGTAAACTCCCATTTTATATGTATAGTGTTGTTCTTGTTAACAACGATTATTCAATTCAATTCAATTCAATATATCATTACTCGATGTAACTCCTACCTTACGCAGGGTACACGCATGCATTGTTCTAAACACATCCTTTGACCCCCTACTAATGAGAGGCGAGCCCACTATTAACAGCGATACGGTGTCAATGCACCGTCATAAATAGACTAGATACTATATATATATATATATATATATATATATATATATATTCGACGTAGCTCAGTTTTTTGAAGCTTGACTCTGTATCAGGAAGTAAGTAAAGTTTCTATGTACATTTTCATAATAATAACGGAGATCGAAACCTGAACCTCTGACTATCCCGCAAGGGTTAATGGTCGTGAACGCGTTTGTCTTTTGTCTTTATGTAAGTTTAAATAAAATATTATTAAATTAAATAATAACAAGGGAAGACTAATACTAGGTGAAGTGTATTGCACTATGGGTAACAAAATGATTTATGATTACCAATCTTATATAAGATATGATATCTACAAGGTTCTGTCCACCACCAAAAGAGGATAAAGGACGTAAATATATATGTATGTGATTTTGTAACATTGGCATTTATATATAATGAACATTAATAACTATTTTTACTAAAGTAGGACAGGATTCTAACCCGCGATCAGATCCTAACAAACCTCAGTATTAACCTGCCACTAGTGTCATTTTTTAAAGATTGTATACCCAAATCCAGTCACATTGCTTACGTCCTACTTGTCAAGTCTATTCGAGTAATATACACTGTGCAACACAGAACTGCGGGCATGTTTATATTGCACTAGAAAAGTGTACGTTCACTCGCCTATACTAGCTCTAGTTCGTTGTTCGGTGCCTAGGTTAGTCCTATAATGAGAAGTTGTATGAGTGACTTAGTTGTTTGATATAAAGGTGTGTTATTTATTTATTTATTTACAACACAATCACATAAAAACAACACGATACAAAGGGAGTGTGTATACACAAGTCGTGAAGCGTATGTATGTTATGTATGTTTATGTATGTATGTTTATGTTACGATCACATACCTTACAGGGAAATCCTTAATGCGTATGCTAATCATCACATAGAATATTACTATAAAAATTACTACTACTTTTACTAATCTAATAAGTACCGGCTTTGACGAAAGTATCCAACCCACATGAAAATATATCTATGGTTGACGAGAGCGCATTGAGATTTATAGGTAGAAAGGTATGTTGAGGTTTGGGCACATGGAGCGGATGACTGAAAAGAGCTTTACGAAAGGAACTTATAGTGTCAATGTAGAAGGTAGAGTTGGACGGTGCATGTCGTTTAGAACTTATGCAGATCAAGGCGGGTGAACGCAGAGTGAAGAATAAAAGAGGATGTATGAGAAGGTTAATGGCGAAGCAAGGGAGAAATATCAGGATCGTTACTGGAAGCGATCGATAGCCTATGCTTATTCCCATAGGGACGTAAAGGCATGAATATATATACGTATGTTATTGGTAGATGGCAGACTGAGTTGTAAATAGAATATGTATAGTGGAAACTACTTTTATCCTTACAATGTCGGAAAATGAACCCGAATTCAGTAACTGCGGAATTGACATACTACACGAATATCATCATAGCCCAGATAATAATACATACATACACATCACATCCGTTTCACTACAAAAGGGTAAGCAGAGACTACGGATCCCCATCCATCCCGATCCTGACAAACTACTTACGCTACATTAAAACTCATTACCTTACACACCAAAAAGTAAATTGTAAGAAATACCGATTACTTAATTTGTAACTTTTGGTCTTTTGGACTAACATTTTTTTCTATAAACATACTAACAGAGAAAACAGGACCTAGTAAACATAATAATACCTTTTTTCATATAGCATAACTATCAGGTTTGTGACAACATTATTCAGGCCACCATATTGTGGTCCAGAAAATTACATTTACCTCTAGACTCATACTTCGAAACGCCATACAGAAAAGCAGCTAATTACAAACCCTACGTCCCCAACTAACACGAGATAATTAAACGATTATATCTATGATAAGCCCATCTATCTCATACAATCTCATGTCTAATAACAACGTTTTCCGTCTCAATGTAAAATGTGACTAGAAACGTGACATGCAGTTCCTTGCTAGTCTAGGACGTAAAAAGGGACTAACTAACGTAACTAGCTGCCGTTCTTCTCTAGATGTCGTAGGAGGCGACTAAGGAAGGTGTAAATAGAATTTATTGGGCGATGTGCTAGCAACCTGTCGCCGATGTTCCATATTCAAACTAAAACTTCTATGTTTTATTCATTACGAGTTAAATACTCGTAAGTAAGTACGTTACCATTATTGAAAGTTTAAAAATATTATCTGACACTGGTTGTCTGATTGAATGAAATGAAAATAAAAATGAAAATCTTATTATTCAACCTAAGGATCATAAAATTACTTATAACAGACATATAGAAACATTTTCTATAAAAACATATGTCATTAACATAAACTAATAACTCTCTAAATAAATTACATCACAACCACAATTTTTATACGAAAACCTTATATCTATCGATGGTATCGTGTCGCCGAGGTTCTGTCCACCCTGAAAGGGATTAAATAACCTGAATTATATGTATGTATGTAAAACGTGTTTATGACAGTACCCATTTACTTCACACAATGCAACTCAAATTGATTATAATTAAACAGAATACAAGGAAAACTCATTCATACAATTGTGAACTAATTACAAAATTACAACAATGATAAAGGTATACAATACATATTCCTTTTGTTATCTTACAAATAAGCTGTTTCCTTTTTCAAGACTGTAAGGAAACTATTTGTGATATGTATCTGTGAAAAATTATTGTAATCACACGAGTAATCTTAGATACGAATAGACTATATACCCCGTTGACGATGTAGAGGCGTTTACATAATTTTTGACCCCAGAATATAGTATATTAAGTATATGGTAACGCAATGGCTGTAACTCCGAATATTTTAATTAAATAATATTTAATGAAATGACATTAATATTTTTTAAGATCTACCGTTAAGGCATTTACCAGCTATACATATATGTATATACAAACGTACAAGTACATACACGATGCTCATTGCCTTACAGAGGGGCAGGCAGAGATCACGTTTCCCTAGGCCTCCTTTCATTTACATACACATCACGCCTGATTTCCATTAAGAGAGGTAGGCGGAGATCACGGATCCCTATCTGTCCCATCCTGACAAAACACTTTCACTTCAATACATCTCCTCATACACACTTAGCGGTTATAGATACTTCTAACGTCACCGTTACAAACATAATATTCAGACTGAACATATTACCTGTAATTCCTTTTAACGTAATCAAAAGCTCTTGTTACACCTATTCAAGCACTACATACTCGCTCGGCCGTTATAACCACTTATCACATCGTCGAAATTAGGTCCTCAACGCGATATTGCAGCAAAGTTATCAAGCCCTCGCTTCACTTCAGTGTTTACCAATACATCGAACAACAGTCTAGCTTATACGATGCTCAACTTAATCGATATTAACATGAGTCGAATTATGCACCTGTTCCTCATACACACTATCTACATATATAAACGTATCATAGACTTTAAAAGCTATGACGTTACCCATATCCGCCGAACGTGTATGAGTAGGAGTATGAATGCCAATGAAGCGAAAGTGGTCTGTCAGGATCGGGACAAATGGGAATCCGCGATCTCTGCCTACCCCTCTACAGGGAATCAAGTGTGATATGTATGTATGTACTTACTTTAATTATTTGAATTATTCACCACTATCGACCCCATCGAGTGACCCATACCTAATATGCCTTCGACAGGTAGCTAGTCTATCGCCTAATAGATTCCATCGTGTCCCTCAGTCATTTTCTTCTACTACATTTTTCTTAGACTAGACTAGAGCTTATCCGATGTTGAATTTAATCGATATTAACAGGAGTCTATGTAATGCGATGCACCGGTGTAGCGTAGGTAAATAGGGAGATTGGCTCACGCGACACTATTTGTTGTAAGGATGGGAAAGATCGGAATGTAAATGGAATTAAAATAGATGCCTTTATATACTACGGTGAGGGAAAAACATCGTGAGGAAACCTAACTGTACCCAGAAAAGGTAATAGTTAACAAGCGTAAATGGCGACATGGCTGACCACCTGTCACGTTGAGTACTAACTATCTGGTTAAAACGTGGGTTCGAGGTGGCCATAGAATTACTACCTTCGCAATTGTGGAGATGGACACCTAAACCTCTGCTTACCCCGTAAGGGTTAATGGTCGTGAACGCGTACGTACGTTTATTCTAAATTTGTAGTTGTATTAATTTAATTACAGAATTGATGCCATTTATACGTATTAACTTGGCACTATACGGGTCAAGAGAGGAATAGCATTTATTGAACGATGACTTTGTAGTATTACATGTTCATTTTATTATCATGGTCCTAAAAGATATGCTAAAAGTAACTTAAAAGATCAAGATGTATACAAGGTTTTGTCTACCACAGGAGGGGTTAGTATCTATCTAAGTAAAAAACCCGCCAAACGTTACAAACTTTAATGATTACCGCGATAGATATAGAAAAGTAAGATCATTTTGTAAATTTATAATAATAAGTATATTATAGCAATATAGAAACATGTTAAAATAATCACTACATAGTATAAAACAAAGTTGCTTTCTCTGTCCCTATGTCCCTTTGTATGCTTAAATCTTTGAAACTACGCAACGGATTTTGATGCAATTTTTTTTAATAGATAGAGTGATTCAAGAGGAAGGTTTATATGTATAATAACATCCATTAAAAAGCCAGAAGTGCGAAGCCGGAGCGAGTCGCTAGTAAGTATATAATAGCAATATAGAAACATGTTATAATAATAAGTTTATATATGAATCGACTTAAATATCCCCAATAGTTCCCTTCACTACGTTTCAGTATCTTGCATCGCGATTGAACGATCTAAATGGATGTGACTAGGAATGACTCTGCAAAACTATGTACAGCATCTTAACGTAACATAATTGTGTAAGGTACGTGAAACGAATTAATTATATGTTATGTAAGATACGTAAGTCCCGTGTTAATATACATACATACATATTCAAGCTTCTAAGTCTCAAACGGGATTTGCAGAGACGATTGATGTAGGATAGTAACAATTACGATTATATTGACAAAAAAATCCAGGTTTGAGAAATGAGATCGAAGAGATAATACGTCACTTCAGTATGGTCAAAAAGATGTCTAACGTAAAATGAGTATATTATTATCTATGTTTAGAATCTAAAAGCAACAGTTTCAAACCTATCAAAAATACATAATCACAACCTCAATAATAAAACTAAGCATTTCCAAGTATCTATCCACTCCAAGGTACTAGAAAAGCGTAAGCATACGTAAGTCCTATATCCTACTCTGAATCCACTAACAAATTCACATTAGCTCATTTGCTGTACTACGATAATGGGAGCCGGTACTAAGCCGCGGAAGTGCTACGAATAAATCCATTCGTAGCACTCTCTGTACTACGATAATATATTCCTGAAACAAGCAAAGTTTGTGAGTAATTTTCTTTTTGGGTCACGTTTTTAATGTAAATATGTTTTTGTGAGTTTAGAAGTGTGTACAAATACTTAAGTAGGTTTCTCATTATACTTAAATATATTCTCGCCTCTGCGTCCCTAATGGGATAGGCAGAGACTATCGATCGCCACCTGCCTAGCTAGCATGAATTTATCACCTGTATCGCCGCTGTCGCTATCGCTTTAGCGTTTATATCACCCCAGCGAGCACGAACTTATCGCGCGATAAAAGACGTAGCAGTGTGATGAAACCCGTAGCAGTGATAGATTTTCTAAACGACAAAACAGAATAACAAAGTATGCATGTCAACTAATGTCAAACGTCTGTCATTTTTTACTGAGTCTGTCGTTTTAAAATCAGCTGATCCAAAGAAAGTCGGCCATCTTTGGCTCATATCACGGGTATCGCCAGCTATCGCCTAGCTTTTGCTAGGTGACAAATAAAACAGTGATATAGAATGTTCATGCTCACCCTTCCATACAATTACATCGTTATATCACCCGGCTACGGGTTCCTCTCACTGCTATCGCCTTACTATCACAAGTGATAAAGTTCATGCTTAAGCGAGTGTTAAAATGATATAAACCCGGTGATAGAGTCTCTATCGCGGTGATAGAGCAATTCATGCTAGCCCAACTGGAATGATTCTGATATATCTTTTTTGCCTGCAACAAACCCTTAACTTTCTTATACATGCCTTCTGTTCTTCACGCTACTTACACCCGCATTGAGAAGATTGTAATTCTAATTATAATAAACATTTACTATGTAATGGATATAACTATTGACTATGTGCATAGGTATAGGAATGTTACTGAAGTGATAGTGGTTTGCCCGAATTGGGATAGGTTAGTGATCTCTGCTTACCTCTCTAAGATGAAAGATGTGATAAGTATATGTACGTGTGTAATAATTAAAGTATGAATATCTTAGAAAAGTATTTAAGTTTACTATGAATCAAAGGATAAGATCTAATAATTATTTAACTGATAGGAAGTATGTCTAAAACCTTAATCTACGGTATTACTTCTCTGATTAATGTAATTGTAAATAAGGTATAAGTAAAGGTAATTGTTAATGTATAGATTCATTAAAAGGAAATTGCACTGGTCATAAAATTCAATAGAAAGTGGTGACATCTATCCAACACCCTCATAATTAAATATACCAAAAGTTCCTTCCAACCTTTCAACAGATGTCAGTAACTATTAACCTAATTTCGCTACAAGAGAGGTGATAATTGAATTATTTTCATACGAGTTACATTTAGCCACAAAGCGAACGAAAAATTGGTAGTAAAAAAGAGTATTAACTCATTACTTTTTATAGTTTCTCGTACTAACCGGAACCTAAATAGAATGCTTACTAGCTACCTTTTAACTAAGCAGGTTGTAAGAGGTGACTAAACGACTAGGGGATTTAATCTAATATGGGCATTGTACCACATTTACTGTAATGTTACTATTTTTTATGATACTATGTTAATTCACACATTTTGAACACAACATGAATATAGTGACTTTAGCAACTATTTCCATAATATGTCGTTTTCGATCTTTATTGAGATGTACAAGTATGTAATTATAATTATTATTAGTGATAAGTTGATAATCTGTCGTCTATTAGGTTCAATAATAAGCTATCCTATCATTATCTATCACTGTTATTCTATTATAGTTTAAAGACATTCGCGATTAATACTCATAATTAATAACTAACTGGACTTATTGCGTAAGTTTTTGTATTATAAAACTACCTTTATTGTATAAAAACTTACGCGATAAGTCCCGTTATTTATTAATCAACTGTTATTCTATTCAGCGAATTCATCACATCCCCATTAGTTTAGTTATAAGTAATCCTTGAAACACATTATATCTCCAAATTTCTGTCCATTTCGAAAGGAGATATGGGTCATGAATGTAGTATATAATCTTATCTTAATTAATGAAATGTGAAATAGTTTTTAACTAGTTAAGGTATATATAAACTTTTAACAAATAATAATACTAATATTTACAATATTAGTATTATTAATAATACTTAATATTTACAGGTATTCATGAAAAATTATTCATACTATTTTCTTCTAGAAATACACACATATATAAAGTCAACATATACTTCCCATTCTCACACCCTACCGTCACAAAGTACGTAATAAACTAAGGCTCTAATTTCTCACACGTGTAGCGCGTAAGCCTTACTTGAAGGCTCTTCTCTCACTTTTAGAAGCCTTATTCGCCCAGCTATTCAGTCATGCTTCTCAGCAGGTAGTTACGTTCTATTGAAGTCCCAGACAAGCATTAAACAAGAGAAAAGACAAACGGGTTCACGGAACTTTAACCCTTGCAGAGTAGTCAGAGGTTCAGAAGTCCGTTTCTGCAATGGAGAAGGTAGTAATTCTATGGCCACCTCGAATTCTGGTGTTGACCAGATAGCAAGTACTCAATGTCACAAGTGTAAGTCAAGTGTAAGTCGTGTCGCAAATTTTAAGTATTGACCTACCTACAACAGGTACACATAAAAACATCTCAGTGGTCACTTTTAAAAATGAATATCGGGGTTGCGATGTCATAATGGAACATGGATTTAATATACTATCAGCCTCATAGTTGCTACCTATAACATGCTGGGAAGAATAAAAGCTAGTTCGCATTCTTTTAACTGCAGACTAGCATGGAACATTATACAATAGTAAATCTTACTTGAATAATAGTTCGTACAAATGATATCTGATACAACAATAACTTTAATGAAGACGTGAACCATTCTAATGGATCCCACACCGATCCAGGTATTCAGTTATCTCAGTCGAATAATCCACAGGAGACTGAAAGCGGCTGGCCGTGAGTGCGGATGTATAGAATAGGGGTTTTATAGACTAGGTAGAAATCAAAATGACATCAAAGCGAAACAGATTAGTATATATCCGCGGTTCTATTTATTTACAGGAGATATAGAGATGCTATTGAAAGATATAGATGAAAAATATAGCATTACTCACATTGAATCATTTTTTATTATGATTTCGTAAATTGAGAATTATTAAAACTACTTTTAGGCATATTTTTTTATGATTTAAATAACATACAGGATCACAATATATTTTTAAGTATTCTAATCTTTAATTAGCCCAGATACCCCGAGTGACTTAATATCTAAAGAGACACAAAACTTACTATAGTACTGAATATCTGGTTAACACGTGGGTTCGAGGTGGCCATAGAATTACTACCTTCGCAATTGCGGAGATTGAAACTTGAACCTCTGACTACCCCGCAAGGGTTAATGGTCACTATGTCGACCGTCATGGCGCTTACAGTTAACCACCTAAACGCTAATAATGTGGTCCTGGTTTCGATTCTCGGTGGATGCAGAGTTAAGGACTATACTTTTCTTTTGCTTTCTAGTCTGGTTGATGTTTATATATCTCTGTATATGTATTTATCTAACAACAATGGTATGCACATATTGTTACCATAGTTGTATAATGTTATATATATGTACATATATTTAAGATGTAAATATCTTATCTTATTTATACGTTGAAAAACCGTAACAATTCTTAAATGTACCAAGCAAGGGGCCAGTAAAATATATCCCACAAAATCACGTACACATTATATTATAACTATATTACAACTAACCTACACCACATTCCCTAGTCTATCCGGCACCCCACTCTGCGCTCTCGCACGAAAATTTAATTTTACAATCCGACAAAAGATTCCCGGATATCACCGAGGCAGGCAACGGTTGGATCGGATGGACTGAACAATGGCCTGTTGTGATCAATGTAACGGAGCCTTTTTGGCCATATTTTTATGCGGTTTCCGACTGCCTTTTCAAAAAGGGAAACTAGGATTTTCGTGTATGGAATATGATATACATATGTAAGTATAGAGATGTTATTCCATTCAACTATTTTGCATTGGTAAAATTTACTCCCTTGTCTCTTGTATCTAAACGACAAAGGCGTTCACCATAATTAAGCTTTTGGGTAGTCAGAGGTTCAGGCATCCATCTCCGCAATTGCGAAGGTAGTAAGTAATTCTATGGCCACCTCGAACCTGACCAGATAGTCAGTACTCAATGTGACAGTCTGTCATGTCACCATTTACAAGCACTATTACCTGTTCGAGATCTGGTATGTGTCCTCACGATGTTTTCACCGTAGTATTCGACGCATTTTGTAAATGTATTTTTATTACGAAAATGTACATAGAAATTCGTAATACTTCATTTCCATTGGTACATGCTTCAGCGGGATTTGAACCCTGTACTGACTGATACAGATCCAAGCTTCAAACATTTGAGCTACGTCAAATGATCTAAATAATTTGTCTTTTGTATCTAAATATTCGTGAAAATTACTGCTTAAAGTATATTAGTTGATAGCCTAAAAAACAAGCATTCTGCCTAGGTCAGCAATAGTGGCTTATGCATAAATTTGGTATTGTAACCCAGTTATTTTAGTCATTTTATTATGCTTAAATTAATTACCAATGTAACTGTTTTGCTTTTGTTCCATTTTGTAATAATAATATTTGATTTGGTAGGGGTACACATTGTTTGTTCATCTTCTCATAGAATCATGTCTCTGAGTAACTAACAGGGTCCTCTACACCCAAGATATTCCATTTAATACCTCAGTCGGCACTAAGGACATGCCTCCAAGAAGGTCAACTAAGCATTGCAAGCTCGCATTTATTTACATTCAATTACATTTACATTCATTTTATTTACAAACTAACAAAAGGTCAACCCTTTTGTAATAAATCCCCATTTTTTTCATATACTTCAATCACTTTAAGTATGGAGATAAATATATAGAGAAAAAATACTAAACAAACTAATGGAAACAATAATTCTACAACTACATATTTTATTTATTTTATTTAAAATTTCAAGTACAAATGTGTATTTCGTACGTTACCGAAAAGCTCTCTGTTATAGTGACGTATATTGAAGATTAAAATAAATTAATACAAATATACTATATTTCATTCGAATGCATGTTGCAGTTTAATCTCAAAACCGGTTAAACTTTAATCAGTCTTGCAATGACGTCACTATCTGCTAAACGCTCATTGGCACATCGCTAATTGCGCCCTCTGCCATGAATACAAAAGCGTCAGCAACGCAAACCTAGTTTTCACTTGTTCCAGACTTAAGGGGCGTTTGGAGTTTGCTGAACTATGAATTTGTACGTGTGACTTAGGATATGGAACTTGAAAGTTCTGAGTTACAATTATCTTTATTTTTAATAGTATATCGAAAATGTTTATACTAAAAGTTACTCGGTTATTTTATACATTTTTATAACTTCAAGATACTTGGAGACTGTAGACTGAGAAAAAAATAAAAGAACGTACATAAATATTTATTTATATAAACTGATCTTGTAATTACGTCATCTCTTTTTTATAAACCTATTACAAAACGTCAATATTGTAAAATTTTATATGTAGGTTCAAATATGAATTAGTACCCAGTATGTATTATTAAATTCCCATGGTTATAGGTACTTCTAAATACACTTCTTTTTGATTCAGCATCCAATGTTTCTATTTTGTTATCAGGTATACAAAGATATACATGTTTACAATTCTTTCCCATAAAAGTTTTCCAAATAGTCAGTAGCATAATACCTCGGTGTACATAGAATATCACCTCCCCCCTAAGTTCTATTATAATATAATGTAATGTTTAAAAGTAACCAATTTATTTACCTGCTATTATTATATTGTAAAACTATATAAAAAGCAATAAGACTTATCACAGTCATATACCCGCCATATTGAAAAAGGGTGACGTTAGAAGTACCTACCTATAACCTATAACCACCGAGTGAGTGTAAGGTGGTCTATGAGTGTCAATGAAGAGAAATTGGTTTGTCAGGGTGATGACACATGGGGATCTGTGATGTAATCTCTGCCTACCCTTTTACAGAGAATCGGACGTGATGTGTACGTATATAATAATAAGTGTGTATAATATATATGTGTATAATATAAGTATATAAAAAGCATCCATTTAATCCCTTTCCCTTCAATTCAGTATAGTACAAACTTGCCTTAAGACATCAGTTTCGCTTGCGATGTAATTGCATTTGTATTCTCTAGGTGCATTCACAATGATGGGGTTGCTAATACCTCTCCCGGCGTTTCTCCAACTAGTTAACTGGTAATTAAACCGCTGTTTTCTGTATTAAACGTCTGGTTTTAAATGAGAAGCGTTCTCGATGAAATTGGGTAAGGTTTACATTTAAAATACGGCTACATATGTCGCAGAATGATCTGGTATTTGTAGTTTTTACAAAAAACCTAGACGTTTTGCGAAAACACCGATAATTAGACAAGGCTAGCAACACGTCACCACTGGTCCATATAATATCACAACTAATATACAGGGTGGCGCATTCAAAACGGTCAGTATGGGAAAGTCTGAAACTATAAGAGATACGAAGATTTGTTCTTAGGAACCATGTCACCGATTTAGATAAAAATAAAAACTGCATTCATACTTTCTTTGAAAAATCAACTGTGTCCAGTACGGGAATCGAACCCGGTTGCTTTGAAAAAATAAACTTGGCCTTTTCACTTTTTCTTTTTAAATATCGATTGTGTAGGTTTTAAGCTATAAATGTCTCTATGAAACATGGTGTCGAAAATGAATTAAATGCATTGTTTTACCATACTTTAGTTTATCATACATAGTAGTTGTTCTAAGTGACCACCGTTGTTTTCAATACAATATTCAACACGGTTAGGTTGTCTTACTACTGAATTTTGTACCTTCATGTGGTGTATTTGTGTTAAAATTGACTTTATTGCTACTTTTAGGTCTTCAACGGTGTCATAGCTTGTTTTGTAAAATTTCCCAGAAGAAATTATCAAATATGGTTTAACACGTCACTTTAAGTGGACTTTTCAATAGATTGTTAGTGTTTGATTACGGTAGATAACAAAACCTCCTTAAAGGATTAATGCAATGCTAATGCCACATGATATGGTGTATGTAACAAGTAGAGAGGTACAAAACTACAATCAGCCATAGAGACAATTTTACATGTCTGAACTTGTTGAATTTTGTAACGGTGCATGTAAACTACTTTGATAAATTAAAGTATGTCAAAACAATTCATTTAATTCATTTTCGACACCATGTTTCATAGAGACATTTACAGCTTAAGACCTACACAATCGATATTTAAAAAGAAAAAGTGAAAAGGCCAAGTTTATTTTTTCAAAGCAACCGGGTTCGATTCCCATACTGGACACAGTTGATTTTTCAAAAAAAGTATGAATGCAGTTTTTATTTTTATCAAAATCGGTGACATGGTTCCTAAGAACAAAACTTCGTATCTCTTATAGTTTCAGACTTTCCCATACTGACCGTTTTGAATGCGCCACCCTGTATATAATCTTAATAAATGATCAAAAGATGTTTGAATCTCTCCAATTGTCTGTCCACCCCGAAAGGGATTATTGGACACGCATGTATATGTATGTCTAAATAGGAAATAGGGCACGAATTATAAAAAAATAGCAACGTGTGTCCTGTATTCACATATTATGTGGGTTTATTCGTATTTTACATTATAAACCTTTTTATATATTTTTAAAAAGAACAAATTTATTGTCCCATCATATTTAACGTTCATTCTAATCCTAAATCTAGATTCTAAATTTATTCGAAGATATATCTCAAAAGAGATACATCCATACATATTATCCCGAAGGATTGCAAAACTAAGTCGCGAAAGTAATTTAGCGCCATCTCTGCAAAACACTAAGAACTTTTAAGCGCTTAGAATGACCCTTTTTCATCTCGTGAACGTATTTCTATGAGATTTGTTCTACACTATTACATTTATTTGAACTTTACAACAATTTTATAGGTGCTTGAAAATGATTTACTTAGATTTTTATTGCTTAAACATACCGGCTTACCTTGGAACATTTGTTTTTATTTACAATTCGTCACGAGAAATAAAATTGTTTTTTTCTTTAGCTCTGTCTAGGTTATACTTATGACTAATTCAATCCTGGTAATAAATACAAAATAGTACGGAGAGATATTATATTTTCAAGATTCTGTCCACCCTGAAATAAAAAGAAGTTCGTAATTTTTTTTTACTATATGAGTAGATATTATTATGTTGTAAACTTAAGTTCGGTAAATATCTCGGTAAATATTTTACTTACCGAAATTATAGATTACAATATTTAATAACAAACAATTGTTATAATTTAAACAAGTTTGTTGACTTTCATTAAGATAAGACAATGAGAAAGTAATTGAAGCATAAATGATGTAATACATTTACACTGTATTTTACATACGTGTATAAAAACATATCATTACGACTTCAATACTACTCGGGATAAAGAGATAACTGACTCTCTTACTGGTATTTTGCCAAAAATATAAACTGCAATATAGCATTCGTCATTCGCATATTATAGCATGCATAAGTCCGTCAGCTCAAAGGTTATGTGTATCCGTAATGGGATTAAAGGATGTAAATGGGTGTATATGTATGATATAAATACTTTTTTTCTCCACTAGTAATCACGCATTGTCTATGTAAAGGGACTTAATTAACTCATAGGTTCTATCTATCCTTACATCATTTTTATACGTGATACGACATACATATATTTAAATCATTATCCTTATTATTCCGTCAAAAATCCGAACACACAACAAATTCAAAAAAAGAACAAATTAAAATACTGTCAAAATTTCAACATTCTTAATTTGAATTCAAACTTTTGTTTTTTTATTTAGTTTAATTATATCGTGTTAAAGATAAAACGTTCAATGCCACTTAAAAGTACATTAGCCATCAATAAGTGATTCAAATACATTGAATTGAAGTACTTTTAGTCGTTTTATCACTTTGTAAGGTTGTTATATATAGGGTTTAAATCTTATAATTATTTTCATTTGCAAGCAGTAAATCGGCGTGTTAAGGTAGGAATCATTTATTTTATTAATATACAAACTTCACGCCCGTTTCCCTATACAGGGGAAGACAGACATTAGAGCAACTTGCCTCCTTACATACATACACATCACGCCTGATTCCCTGTACAGGAGTAGGGAGATATCACGGATCGCCATTCGTCCCAATCTCAACAGACCACTTACGCTTCATTGACACTCATACATCTTCTCATACACACTCGGCGGTTATAAGTACTTCTAATAATAATACATGCACAATAATATTATAGTAATTATATGGGTTTTATTACCATAATTCTAAGTCCAATTATCTAATAGAAAATCCTAAAACTTTGCACGTTCTGTTTTTCCCACTAGCATTTTCTTAGAGGTAAACTCATGAATATTACAATTAACATATGACATAAACAATACACATTTCCACACTTCACGACCATTTTCCGTTACGGGGAAACAGTCTTTATGCGTAATTAATAAGTGACTTATGACGTCATCCAAACCAATAATTACCATAATATAGTCTTAATTATGTAATTACCTGAATATATTATTACTTTATTACTGTTATGTGCTAGTCTGAATACTCGTATATAAATATACAGTCATCTGTAAATGGTAACATGGCTTACCTGTTACATTGAGTACTGACTATCTGGTCAACACGTGGGTTCGAGGAGGCCTTAATACTACCTCCGCAATTGCGGAGACGGGCATGCAAACCTGTGACTAATCCGCATGAGAAAAATAACAAAACAAGCAAACATGTTCACGACCATTAACCCATCAGATTAGTCAGTTTCACGTGTCCATCTCAACAATTGCGGAGTTAGTAATTCTATGGCCACCTCGAACCCACGTGTTGACCAGATAGTCAGTACTCAATGTGACAGGTAAGCCATGTTGTAATTTATAGATGACTGTATATTTATATATCTATTTACATACATTGTAACTCTAAGTTTACAAGCTGTTAATCTAATGCGATTAAACATTAATAGTAATTACAATACATTCAATTTAAGTAAATATACTAAAACCATTGAAACATACTTAGATATAAAATAAAAAACATGACATAATCTCGTTCTAGTCTGAGATGTAACAAGAATGCTAACTAGCTGCCGTTCTTCCCGAAATGTCGTAGGAGGCGACTAAGGGACCAGGGGGAAATGGAATATATTATGCCATGGGCTAGTAACCTGTCACCAATGTTCCATATGACATCTAAACCCCAATATACATGTTAAAATGGGACCTAGGAGATTCTTAGTCTATATATGTATGTTTTATGATATGTGTATATATGTATGTAAAATTTCCAAATTGTAGTTATTTCAGTTTAGTTTTTTCACGTTTTTATTTTGTTTTCTTTGTGAGACATATTTATGGAAATGGGCGCATTTTTTTCTTAATGTATACTTAATGTTATATTTATTCCCTGTGTTCATTTCTGTTTTGTTTCCTTAATAAATAAATAAATAATATTCTATGTTTTTAAATTTGTGATCTAAAAGCAAATTAACTATGTAGCTAATTAAAAATTACCCAACTCTTAATAAACAGTTTTGTTATCTGTAGATTCAAACACATTTTATTAACGATTAGAATTACACCAACACAAAGTCAAGTTTAATCAGTATATTATCGTTGCAGCGTTAGATAAATTTTATAATAGTCATAATAATATTAACTAAATGATTACAAGGAGGGAAAATACAGTGAGGAAATCTTAAATAGTTTAATGAGAGTTTTTTGTATATTAACTAATTTTAATGACAACTTTTCATGTGGAAATGTTTTTTTTACTTTCAATAAGTGATTTTATAATCCTCATGTTGAATAAAAAGCATTTCATTTCATTACTTGTTCCCCGAACAGGGAATATTCAGTGCTTATAAATGGCGGTAGGACTTACCACCCGTCACATAGAGCACTGACTATCTGGTCAACACGTGGGTTTAATGTGGCTATAGAATCACTCAGTGCGCAATCACGTAAATTTAGAGGAGAGGATGCTAACCCATCGCCCAATATATTCCATTGACCCTTAGTCTCTTAGTCCGGTAGCTAGTTATCCTATGAGATATGTGCAATATTTATATTAATATGACAATTCAATAATATCATAAACTGAGATTTAATATTGTTTAATTTTTTATACGACTCGTTTACGAGTGACCTTGTATAGGTTATGCGATTCGAGAGGTGAAGTACCTTTACAACAATATTTTCGTAAACAGAACCGAATTGTATGATGTAGTATTGATTGATATATCGTAAGATTGTATGGGTTGAATGAATGGTATGCATACGTAACATATCACGCTTGTTTCTTTAAAAAAGGGTATGTAGAGATTATGGAATCTCATTATTTCGATTTTTTGTTTTGCTTCATTGACGTCCACCTATACACTCAGCGGTTAAAAGTACTTCTAACGTGACCTCTTCTCATAAAACATTTATATGATTGCCTTTTTGTATCATTTAAAACTACCCAAGTAAGTAAGTTCTAAGGCAGCTGATCAAATTTTCTACAAGTACCAGATTAATACTTGCAACTACTACATTTAGTAAGAAATAAATGTTATAAAAAAGCACTGAACTGATCAGCATAAAACTTTTTCAAATTTTCATTAGGCAATGATCTCTCCTTTTTAAGCCAAAATTAACGCAATAATTTTCTATACCATACTGTGCCATTATAACCTTAGCAATGCTAAATCCGACTAAGGAGACATAATATCTCAGATATTCTGTCCACCCTAAAAACATCTTCACAGATTTACACGTGTGCCGAAGTCTTTTCTTACTCTGTGGCGTCAGGATTGATAACACAGATTACCCAGTAATCACTTTAACTATAAACAGCGATCGTTATTAAGAGCCAGTGTTACGCGGGAGCTATACGCTCTCGCCGGCGTTGAATATAATTTAATTTAATAAAATTATATTTAATGAAAAGTAAATAGTTGTAAATTATATTTATTAGTAGTCAATAGTTGGTCGTAAATATAGGTTATGTTGGTTTGTTTGAAGCCGAAAGGTTATATTGTGTTTCGTATTGTAGCGGTGAGTTTTTTTATTGTTTTTTAATGGTTAAATAATATTTATTTTTATTTATATTTTTATGCTGCGTTATTGCACAATTTCAAGGATTTCTATAAACGGCTTACTATAAATTCTTTTATTATTATTTATCATAAATGTTTGTTTTATTATCCAATTTTGTCGTAAACTGAATAATTTCAGAGTTACGAAGTTCGTAAATATTAATTTATTTATTACTGAAAAAAAAATTACATATATGTAGAATATAACTAATAAATATAGATAAAACTCTTTGATCTAATTTTTTTAGCATAATATACTCGTATATCTATGCCATTTGTATATTTTGCTCATTTTGGGATCCAACCCGAAATCCACATACAAACATATATGTCACGACCATTATCCCTAGCGAGGTAGTCAGAGGTTCTCCTGCCTATCTCTACAATTGCGGAGTTAGCAAATCTATATATTTTCTCATGATAGTTAGTTAAATTATTTTTTACAGAAAACCTCTAAATTTTAAATATTTTAAACTAGTAAACTACAAACGAATCTAACCTAATACTAACCTTATAATATCGGTGTCCCTTAAACAAACCTTAAATACATACTTATACATGTATATTCAAATACTTTGATCTCTATCGGGGTGGACAGATCCTCTGAGACGTAAAATATCGTATTAAGATGGTATCGTAGATTACCTCCGTGGTGCGATTGAGGGGTTCGATTCCCGGTGGAGGCAGAGTTAAGAATTACGCTTTTCTTCTGCTTTCCAGTCTGGTTGTTGATTATATATGCTAATTATGTATTTATCTATACTAATATGTTTATAATTTACTTATTATTTACTAATATATTTCTTAAATATACGTTAACTAGTACCCTTAACACAAGTCTTAAATGAATTTACCAAGGGGCTAGTTCATTTGGTGTAATAGTGTCCTAAATATTATTATTATTTACATAGAACAAAGCTAACTGATTTCTAGCCCATCGCCCAACTGAATTCATTTTAAGTCTCTTATTCATTTCTTACGACATGCCAGATTAACTAAGGATTTATATAATCAAAGTCAAAGTCAAATGTATATATGTATTCAACATAAGTACAAGTACAGTACATTCATTGAAAGTCAAAACATTAGCCTGAGACTGGTTCTCTCTTAGCAATGAAATCTACTGTTGGAAAACAGAATAACATGTTTACACTCCTCATACACACTCTTTGATGACACTATAGACCTGATGTCCTTAAGGTTTCCTGCCGAGAACTCGCATTGAATTACGGTATTTATAGTTCAATTGCAGACCTCGCTTTAATTCTATAAAGGATGAATAGGATCCTAAATTATATAATTTGTGTACAAAGAAATATTGCGTATGATTTTTAGTGTGTTATGTTGCGAAACTAGCGACCCGCTGCGGCTTCGCACGGGTATAAAATATATAGCCTACTCTACTATTTAATGGATGTTATTATACATATGAACCTTCCTCTTGAATCACTCTATTAAAAAGAACCGCATCAAAATCCGTTGCGTAGTTTCAAAGATTTAAGCATACAAAGGGACATAGGGACAGAGAAAGCGACTTTGTTTTATACTATGTAGTGATTGGGTGACCTGTGCTATTGGGGACTGTGAATAAAAGCCAACTAGCTACCTTTCGTCTCAGGTAAAGATTAATTGTAGGGATTTTTTTTCCCTAGTTTGAAGTTTTATATTTCGTTCTCGGTTGAGGCAAATTTACTTATTATTCTCTTAAATGTATTGTATGTGTATTGTTTGCAGTATGTGTTACAAATACAAATACGTAAGTTATTTATAAAACATTTTTAGTACTATTTACATATTGATATTAGAAACAAACCGTGTTTGAAGTTATTTGACAATTAATGTATTGTACTCGTAATTACGTTGACTCTTTTAAGAATAAAGATATTATTATTTTTAATTACATAGGGGTACTTTTAGTGAGCAAAAGAAAGTACTGTTGTTAATTCCTTGTTTTTCACACAATACTACAATAATTAGTTGCATATCATATAATGAATATTAAATATTAAGACTACATATATTTCACAAACATTTCATAATCATATCATCTTTTCCCAAAATGGCACCCAAAACTCTATCTACCCTACAAACAACCAATCACGATGCTCACATAGTTATAATTCTCCGGTAATTGTTATGATTTCCTTGACATTGATAAGTGAATAATGAATGGAGATTCAATGAAAGCAAATCCAGTTATGCTAATATTATGATAATTCAGTCGGGTGTAATTCTGTGGTTGAAACGAAGAGTTTGGAATACATACGGTTCACGACTACACCATTTCGGGGTTAGTAGTGGTTTGAGTGACCACAGGCTATCTAGAAATGACTATACGTTGTCTATATACTGTAGGGGTAGTCAGAGATTTGATGACCATTATAAGTACGAATTAATAGAGTCTAATTAGTTTAAATGTAATAGTTTATAGTAAGGTTGAATTCTTTGTTTAATTTGTATGTAATATTGGAGAATATTTTAGTACACAGTTAAAATAGGAGATATTCATAAAGCCTTATATCTTATAATATTATATATTTAGTATCGTATGTATTATATATCTTATATAAAGATTGAATGAGATACATATAAATAACTAGTGACCCGCTCCGGCTTTGCACAGGTATGAAATATATAGCCTACTCCACTATTTAATGGATATTATTATACATATAAACCTTTCTCTTGAATTACTCTATCTATTAAAAAAACCGCATCAAAATCAGTTGCGTAGTTTTATAGATTTAAGCATACAAAGGGACATAGGGACAAAGAAAGCGACTTTGTTTATACTATGTCGTGATAAACAAAAACAGAACAGAATTGTATAAAGATTGAATGACAAACATATGAATAATAACAAACAGAAAGAATAGTAGAGTATGTATGAGAAGGTTAATAAGTGTGAGTGAAGCAAGAGAAATTTGTCAGGATCGTTCAAGGTGGCGATCTATAGTCTCTGCTTATCCTAAATGAATAAGTAGGTGTACGTATAAGTTATTAAGGAATGCGTAGCGTAGGTTATGTTTTGAATTTGTGAACTATTTATTATTTATGAAGTATGTTATTGTCTTGTGTTAGTCTGGAACGTAAAAAGAATGCTAACTAGCTGTTATACTTCCTGGCATGTCGTAGGAGGCAACTAAGGGACCAGAGGTGTATATAACATGTGTCATAAATGAAATGAAATGCTTTTGTATTCAACATGAGGATTATAAAAATCACTTATTGAAAGAAAAAAAAACATTTCCACAGGAAAAGTTGTCATGAAAATTAGTAAACGATATTTTTTTCAAATAAATCTAATTAAGCTATTAAGGATTTTGCTTGACATTTCGTAAAGCAAAATCCTGCAGAGAAGAAAGTCACTTTTTACATACACACACATCACGCCTGATTCTCTGTAGAGAGGTAGGCAGAGATCACGGATCCCCATTTGTCTCGATCCTAACAGACCACTTTCGCTTCATTGACATTCATACATCTTCTCATACACACTCGGTGGCTATAGGTACTCCTAACGTCACCCTTTTTTAACATAGCGTCACTTTTTAAGATATTTTATTATATTAAATGTTTCTTTTTCTTTTAGATAATGTTGCTGGTTGCCCTCTTCGTAATTTTAGCCGTGAAGTCCGAGGCAGTATTTGGGAATGTGATCGGCGAGGTGACTAAGGACAAGGAGCTGGTACTGGTTTACTTGGTAAGTGAATACATACATACACATCACGCCTGATTCCCTGTAGAGAGGTAGGCAGAGATCACGGATCCCCATCTATCCTGATCCTGATAGACCAATTTCGCTTTATTGACACTCGTATGAGCCTCTTCATCTATCTACGGATTGTAGGTACTGTGGCGACCTCTAGAGCGCCACACACAGAGTGAAACCCAAGTAAACCTAAGTCGCAATTACTTAAACATAATTACCACAGATGACGCCGCCAAGAAATAAAATAATAATTACAAAAATCAATTCCCTAGAACGCGCAATTGAAATATTTAACGGAAACAAGATATATACAAATTTCCAACTCAGACCATTAGCCTGGACGAACACCTGCCCAGGTAGGAAGCTTCCTCTTTTCCTGTAGGACACAGTGGATCCTACAGTTACTGGTCCCGCCCTTCCACTTCACTCACATACATATATTATTTATGTCAATCTACTATCATTCATCCGTATATCAAATCCAAACCATCGAAACATGCCTTTTTCAATATTAGTCACTCCATCTTCTTTCTAGTAAGATGTGGTAAGTGAACTAACATTCTATTAAACCCTACATATCGTAGGAGGTGACTAAGGGACTAAGGGTAATGGGCTATGGAGTGATAGGCTTGCAACCTGTCCTAAATGATTCATGTAACATCACAAATCCAATTCATGGTATAAGTTACTTAAAAAATATTATGTTTCAAGGTTCTGCCCACGCCGAAAAGGATTAAGGGACGTGAATATGTATGTATGTGTATTACTACAACTACAATTACAATACAACCAAAAACAACCAATACAACTACAATAAATACTAGTATTAGGAATCCACATTTATAGAAACGTGTATTTAAATGTTTAATTACTTTTTTTTGTTAAAAACAAGTATTTCTATAACTGCTGTTAAGTATGATTACTTCAAAGATTAATGTCGCGTGATAATAGTTTCGTTTATATACTACAGACCTCAAGTAATTTTAATTATCTAAGTCATTTCCTTCAAATATCATAGAAACCTTGCATAGTACTGTAATTACTAAAATATGTACGTACGTAGATATTTTTACTAATACTGTAAGTATGAAATATTATGAACCTTATAGTGTAAACATTTAAAATAAAACAAAACACAAACGCATTCACGATCATTAACTCTTGCAAGGTAGTCAGAGGTTCAGGTTTCCATCTCCGCAATTGCGAAGGTAGTAATTCTATGGACACCCCGAAGCCACGTGTCGACCAGATAGTTAATACTCAATGTGTCAGGTACGTCAATGTGACAGGTGGTAAGCCATGTCACCTATATAAGCACTATTACCGGTTCGGGGAACAAGTAGGTTTCCTCGCGATGTTTTCCCTCACCGTATAATTCGATCGATTCGATTAAAATAAAATAACAATAAAAATATCTTCATACATTTAGACTATAAGTTTTGAATGATAGTAACTGTTATATGTCCATGTAACAACAATATATTTTATACATATGAAATCCACTTTTAACCAGATAGTTATTCAAAATGATAGGCTGTCAATATATTCAAAAAACGTGTTCGTAATTATAAATACATTACATAACTACTTATTGCCCAATGTAATATAATTGCTTTATCTATTACACAATCCAACATATATTTATCATTTAAATTCAATTAATATTATCATTTTTTGACGTAACATTGACTGAGCTCGGCAAGTCACGTGATTTCATTACACCTCTTACTTATTTATCACGACTGTGATATTCGAAGGGCAGGTCAGAACCTCGGTTTAGAGAATTCATTCATTTGAAATCTTTGGATAGCTTGGAAGATACATCCTTCGACCTCTTAAAACTCATTTTTTATATATTCTATTTATTTAATGTAAAGGCCATTCACCGTATAAGGCTAAGTCGGCCAACAAATGACACAACATGAGTTCCACATGACTTACATTTGAAACAAAGAGACATGATTATATACATACAAAATAGTATCAACATTGAGTTACATACAGATATTAAGTAACATACATAAAAAATAAACAAATTATTTTTGCGTTACTCTATAGTCAGTGTTTGGATTTCTTTTCGCAAGTTCAAGGATTGAATCACAAAACTTATAAACCTGTCGCTTCCCGGGATTGTGAACTTAAAGCTGACAGCCCCATGTATATTAAAGCTCATTTTGACCCGTGACCATGGCCATTGCAACATGGCCGAAACGTCGGGTAGCAAAGGTAATTATTTTTTTTGTAAAATATACGCGATACGACCTATTTTCGTGAAAAATTAATAAAAATCGCGAATCTTAAAGCTCAACATATAAAAGTATAATGGAATCACCTTATTCAACTTTAGCATACATATCAAGTCTTTTTGGGTCAGACAGTACCTTGGAGACATATACCATCTCCTAGAGGTCACTTTTTTGCTATAATAATGGCTTTGTGATGATGTGGGATATTGGTGTCAAGTGGCTAGCTCATCGCCACATATATTCTTATTACTTAAGTTCTCTTAATCGCTTCCTACATGGTGTCTTATAAAAGTATCGTAACGTAACCTTGGTAATCTTTAGTTTTATATGAAATATTGCTAACAAGTTGCTAGCCTATCTCTCCAGAGTAGTACATACATACGCTTCACGACTTGTATGTACACATTCCCTTTTTTATTAAGGCGGGGTAGTCAGAGGCTTGAATGCCCATCTCCGAAATTTCGAAGGCATATTAGGTATAGGTCATTCGAAGCCCGCGTATCACTAGATAGACAGTATCCAACGTGATAGATAGAGAACCGTATCGCCGTATATAGGCCCTGACTATTACCTATCCCGAGGGATAGGCAGGTTTCCTCACGATGTTTTCCCTCTCCGTTCCAGAGTAGTTTATCCCCTAAATACAAATCAGATATCTGCCTTTCTTCCTGCTGTCATGCCAGCAGCGTTAAATATATTTGTACGAACAATTTACATCCGCTACTCTATAAACAAGTAACTAGAAATCAGGCGCCCCAGTCCAGTAATGCCTTTTTCCAAATATCAGTTCAGCAATAGTGTGAAGTTGGAAGTGGATTAGCAAAAGTGTCAAATAAAAAATTAAAAATGGCGAAATATGTCACTATTGGTTATCCACTAACTTCACACTATTACTGATCTGATATTGAACTGCGTTTGTGCTAAAACGAATTAGTAGAGTTGGATCCCAGAGATCACCAGTTGTCTCGATCCTGACGAATCATCAAGCATAAGCAAAGTATAGGATATTGTCCTATTATGGTCCTGATAAAGTAGAATATTGATATTTGACCTTATGACTTTATTATTGCATTTTACTATCACTAATTACAGATAAATGCGTATTAAAATTTGATTATCTGAGTAAGGTTGGTTTGCAGTGGGCATAGATTTGACGACCTAAGTGGCGCGTTTGTTAACCACATTAATCTTGTGGTCCAGGGTTAGATTTTTGGTGGAGGCAGAGTTAGGAACTACGCTTTTCCTCTGCTTTTCAGCCTGGTTGTTGATTATATACGCTATATGTGTATCTATACATGTAGAATAAGTATATATTTCTTAAATATACGTTGACTAGTACCCTTAACACAAGTCTTAGTTGAACTTACCAAGGGACTAGTTCAATTGTTGTGGTAGTGTCTCAAATTATTATTATTACTAAATAACGATCTCCAAAATTGTGGAGATGGACACAAGAACCTCTGACTACCCCGTAACATAAAATTATCGTGAAATGTATGTATGTTACGTTAATATCATTATCAATTTAACAGCATAAAAAAGATATTTTTATTTATCACCGTGACTAGTATGAACTGAATGGAATCTTTAAATTGATAGGTGAAATTTTAAAGCATCGAATAACAATATAAATAAATTATCTCCACAACTCTAGCCACTTTTAACAACTGACCAACCTATATGACATGTAAGGACATGAAACATACACACGCTTCACGACTATACACACACACCCTTTTGTGTTGTAGGGTATTCAGAGGCTTGAGTGCTCGTCACCGAAATTTTGAAGGCACATTTGATATGAGTTACTCGAAGCCCGTATTTCACTAGATAGTGAACCGTATCGCGGTATATAGGCACTGGCTATTACCTATCCTGAGGGATATGAAGGTTTCGTCACGATGTTTTCCCTCATCGTTAGCAACTGTAAAATTATGTACGTAAATGAAAAACATTTGAATTTCATTCATTGGTGCATATCAGAGCCGGGATTTGAACCTAGGACCTTTCTCATAAGAAGTCAGAGGTTTTACCCACTGGGCTACAGATTAAGACATGTAAGGACTTATCGTAAAAAGTTATTAAGTAATTTTATACTTCACCCATAGAACTGCTTGTAAACTATCGTATTTTACACAGCTAGCTGATCACATCATTTAACAATCCCGAACCCGCACTGCCAGTGAACTTTGTATCAAATTCGAACAGGTCATATGTAATGATCTTTTCTTAATTGGCATAATTATCTTTATTTGTATGGACCTTATCATAACGCGTGGAGTGCTCAAATAAATTCAATATAATCGTTAAAATTGCGTAGTTGGAAAGCACATGTTATAAAGCATGTTAAACTATATGTGATAGCCGGGACGTAAGAATGCTAACTAGCTGCCGTTCTTCTCGGCATGTCATAGGAGGCGGTTAAGGGAACAGAGGTAAAATGAATCTATTGGGCAATGGACTAACAAACCGTAATGACACACATCATAACCCCAATATTCATGCTAAATAGTAACCTAGGTGATATTAGAGTTTTCGAGGTTCTGTCCGTCCTGAAAGGCTTTAAAGGTCGTATATAATGTAAATGTATATAATAAATAAGTGATTCATAATTTTCATTATCAATATCTGTAATAAGGAATAGTTTCATCAATTTTCACCTCGCATCTGGCTATTTTACATGGTCAAATTTCTTCGTATTCATGTGAATTATGAGGTCTTCTGACTACCTTGGTATAATTAATGGTCGTGAAGCGTTAGTAATGTGTTCTTTATATCACGACTTCTGTATAAACCCTCCCATTTTTATTGTGTAGTCGGTAGTCAAAAGCTTGAGTATCCATCTCTGACATTTTGAAGGCATGTTAGGCATGGGCCAGTCGAAGTCCGCGTTTCACTAGATAGCACCCAACGTAATAGGTATGTTATTCATTATATCAATGATAAGAACGTTCATGTAATGTATATGTTATCTTAGTTTCTGATTTACTAAGATATAAGTTTATTATTAGGAAAACACTCATCTAATTAAATGAGTGCTAATGAAATAGTATCATAACAAAAATAAATAGATAACACACCTCTGACCCTAAAGATATAAATAGACATACTTAGTGTTCGTTACCCTGAAATGGTATATATATCATAGATATTTAATGACACACATTGATTATATTATACAATGAGGGAAAACATCGTGAGGAAACCTACCTGTTCGTCGAACAGGTAATAGTTCGTGCTTGTAAATGGCGACATAGCTTACCACCTGTCACATTAAGTACTGACTACCTGGTCAACACGAGGGTTCGAGGTATCCATAGAATTACTACCTTCGCAATAGTGGAGATGGAAACTAGGACCTCTGACTACTCCGCAAGGGTTAATGGTCGTGAATGCGTCTATACTTAACCGCTTGAAACCTGCCGTTCTGGGTTCGATTGCCGGTAAATTAGAGCCAAGCGTAAAATATGTTAAATTTAGTAATTTTAATCTAATTCGTGAATTATACCAATCCTGATTATATTTTTAGGGTGATTAAAAGCATCTGTAACAGAAAAGTGTGTATGAGGAGGTGTATGAATGTCAATGAAGCGAAAAAGGTGTGACAGGATCGAGACAGATGGGTATCCCTGATCTCAGCCTATCCCTTTTCAGGGTTTTCTAACGTCACCTTTTTGCAATATTGCGACTATCTAAATGTCATATGTCTTATTCGATCGGCCCCTACGTAACTGCCCTTTTTATTCACCCACATATATTCCATACAACGAAATAACACCACCTTTACAAGCTATGTAAATCACTAGATGCTTATAGTAAACCACTTTCATAAAACATATACTAAGATGCTTCGATCGAAGTTATGATGACTTCATTTATTTAGAATAATTAATGTCCTCGAATCATCAATGCTAAAACTGAGATAACATTAAAATACATATTTTTTCAAATTATACAAGCATAGTTTAAATAATATTCGAAATTTACACCACTAGTAAATTCTCGCATCTTTTCCTGAACAATAGCAGCTGATTATCCTCTCTTATGTCCCAAAGCAGCATGTAATTATGACCTTACTTTTTACAAGAATACAATGATCCAGTTTCTTCCTGATTCCTTATCAAATTACGAGTTGAATTTTGGTATCCACGTGCCCAGTTCATGCGTATAAGGATGTGAATTAATTGTGTATTTATCTAAATTGGATAGGTTAATAAAGTCAACAAACTTGCTTCCTGATTTCTTATATATCCGGACTAGTCATAGGCAGTGGGTTTGCGCATATCTTAAATTAAATAAATATATATTTAAATTAAATTAAATTTTATAGTATAGTAATAGATACATCAAAAAATATCAATGTCAGTCATCTGACTACCACCAACTACAAATTGAATAGATAGTAATTAAGGTGCCAAAGATTTTAAGTAACCGAATTTATTTATTTTATTTCATAAATAAATGAACACGTTGGTTTTTGATATTAGTACTCGTTCAACTTAAAAGCTGACTATTTAGAGAGATAGACAGGTTTTCTTAATATATTTTCTAACCAATAACTTAAAACCATTTTCAAATCCCAGCGTTATTTAACTACGATGATTGAATTAGGATAGGTAGGTATTAATGATTTTATTTTCCCCAATCCTGGGAATCATCTTTCGCTTTATTAACCTTCATTCTTGATGGATCCCTTTAACTGTACTTCTAACGAACCCAATTTTTAATATTTCGTCTATATAACTGTTATACGCTTTACGATGTCAACCCTTACGTAACCTGCCGTCTACCTTATTCACGTACGGAATGTACTTTCGACAACTTACTATCATTCATCCGCATTACAGACATAGTATAATTAATCTTGGACTGATCAGTTTCAATATTATATATAATGTTCACGTGATCAAAGTATGAATTTCTACTTATTCTTGACACCAATTTCGGCGTCTGATTAACGTGTTTGCCCCCAAAACATCAAAGAATAATCTCTACCGTTTGATTTATTTATGAGCTATCGGAGAACGTGTAGCTAATAACTTATGTTTCAGATTTTGATATATAATATATTTATACAACTAATACACATAATATAATACATACAATATATTTGATATTGTGCATAGAACAAGTACAATAAAGTTTCGCAAAATCTTTAATGTAATATGCATAAAAAATTAATGAACATTTACAATATATGTACATACATACAAACCTCGACGTCTTAAAGGGATTGGAAGATATTTCACATCGCTACCTAGAAAGATCTTAATAAATCTCTTCGGCTTCTATTAACCTTCTCATACTTGCTCTTCTGTTCTTTATGCTGCGTATACAGACCTTGAAGAGAATGTCTCCTATATGATCTGGATAGATAAAAGGAATTTATAGAGCCAAAGTAGAAGGTAGAAATTGATGGGGTAGGCCACATTAAACAGTTCTATACACATATGTGATGGCAGTATCAAAAAATACCTAGCTACAAAAATGTTTCACCGTTGAAAATGTAGGATTATTGATAATTTAATTTTTGACGACTAGAATATATCACATGAAACCCAAATCAGTTCCTAGAAACTTAGTTATTATTTGTTCGTTCTTCATAAGACCATTATATACTACTATGCAAGATGTATATCTGTTTATAGTTAAGAGATACGTTAGTATTTACTGCATTATTATTCCATACATAGTACATACACGCATTTACTTTAACAGGATAGACAGAATCTACCGTTCGCCATCTTGAACGATACTGACAAATCTCGCTTACCTCAATTATAGATTCACGTCTTTTAACACCTTTCGAGGCGGACAGAACCTCGGAGATACAATTTATCCTAAGTAACTTTAAAGTATGAATATTGTGATTGTGATGTCATAATGGACATTGGTGACAGGCTGCTAGCCCATCCACCAAAAGATCCTATTTACCCCTAATCCCTTAGTTGCCTTCTACGACATACCGGGAAGAATTCCAGCTAGTTAGCATTCTTTTAACGTCCAAGACTAGTACAGTAGAGTAGATCACTGTTTCGTGCAGCAGTCAACAAAGTCCAGCTTGCCTTGATGATTAAAAATCTCAAGTGAAATCAAGCCATACGATTGGCCGACCTCCTATTGGGAGATGGCACCTCAAGAAGAAGAAGACTAGTACAGAGCTAACTTAATTATTTATAATATATTTATTTTTATTTTCAGGTCAATAGACATGGTGAAAGAACGCCGAGCCGTGAGGAGGCAGCTTTATCCAAAGATTTAAAAACAATAGAGGAATTAATTAAGAGGGAAGGATATGAGGGACTTACTAATGTACGTATACTCACGTATTTCATTTACTTTTGGGGTGGATAGGAACTCAGGGACATTGCACGGTTGATTTAAAAAAAGACAAGCGCGTTCACTACTTTTAACCCTTGCGGGATAGTCAAAGGTCCAGGTTTCCATCTCCGTCATTGCAAAGATAGTAATTCTATAGCCACCTCGAACCCACGTGTTGACCAGATGGTCAGTACTCAATGTGACAGGTGGTAAGCCACGTTGATATTTTCAAGCACTATTACCTGTTCAGGGAACAGGTAGGTTTCCTCACTATTTTTTCTCTCATCGTAGTACTCGATGCATTTCGTAAATGTATTTTTATTACGTATATGTACATAAAAATCATTAAACTTCATTTCCATTAGCACATGCTCAAGTAGGATTTGAACCCTGTACCCACTGATACAGATTCGAGCCCTAAACAACTGAGCTATGTCGAATTATTATGTTAACGGTGACTGTGAATTGCATATGTGAAATAAAGCGTGAATATACAGCCATAAATAAGGATAACATGAGCGATAACTTATGGTATTTTCTTTTCGTGATAGATACGCTATATTGCATGTTAATTCATGTGATTGGCACTACGTTATGAAATAACATTCCGTCATTAACATTTCATAAAAATATCGTATAAATGCCGTGCCTGCACCTTTAATATTCATAATAATGCAGCGAATATTAAGGTGAGGGAAAACATCGTGAGGAAACCTACCTGTTCCAGGACAGGTAATAGTTAGTGCATGTAAATGGCGACATGACTTACCAACTGTCACATTGAGCATTATCTAATCAACACGTTGGTTCGAGGTTGCCCTAGAATTAATAACTTCGCAATTGCAGAGATGGATACCTGTACCTCTGACTATCCCCCAAGGGTTAATGTTCGTGAACGCGTTTGTCTTTTTGTCTTTAACATAACTATTAAAATTTCCATGTCACAAACACTAAATATCGATAACTTAATAAGTAACCAATATTATAATATACTATGCACAGATAACTAAATTTACCCTAATACCTTAACCATATTTTACCATTCCAGGCAGGCAAGCGTCGAGCGTACCAAATAGGGAAATTCATCCGCCTACGTTACGGTTCAGAATACGGCAATGACCTCATATCAAGGGTATACTATCACGACCAGATAACAGTGAGGACTACCGCGAAAGACCGAACTAAGATGACAGCTCAAATGGCTATGGCTTCTCTCTACCCCCCAGAGTTTGTGGATCAATGGGACGAGGGACTTGGCAGGATTTGGCAGCCGATTCCTTATACAAGTGTGCCGTTGGATCAGGATTATGTGAGTTGAGGTTGAATAGGTATTTATACATACACAGTTCGTGAGGTTTTTAAGTCGTCACATGTTCGGAATGGCCAAATGATAGAAAATACTGTTTGGTAAACTTAGGAAAGATTTATTTATAAGAAACCTTACAGATTAAGTATATATAAACAATGACAACCTCCGTGGCGCGATCGGTTAGACACCTGAACGCTATCGTGAGGTTCCGGTTTCGATTTCCGGTGGAGGCAGAGTTAAGAGATATATAGGTAGTATCTATATATAATATGTATATATTTGTTAAATATACGTTGACTAGTACCCTTAACATAAGTCTTAAATGTACTTATCAAGGGGCTAGTTCAATTGGTGTAATAATGTCCAAATATTATTATTATTAATGAATCTGCATGTGTCAGTCCACTGCTGGACGTAAGCCTGCCTAAGGGAGCGGTACAAAACAAGATCAATCGTGACCCTCAGTCAACCACTACTAGCGACGTTTTTCAGTTCATCAGTCCATCTAACAGACGACCAATACCTCCCTAATAGTTATATAAGAATAAAAATATGAATATTGGCGATGGTGGTTAGCCTTTCGCCTAAAATAATACTCACATTTCTTTTTTTACTCACTTGATTGTGTAAACGTTCCTTCGTAAGGAAACGTCTCCAATGTTTAGATTAGACAATATTATACTGCCAACTTAATTTATTACTCCCTCAAAAATTCAAATTTAAATGTGTTTATTCAGTACAGATACAGTACATTCATTCAAAGTCAAAAAATTTGTCTGAAACAACCTCAACAGCTAATGTTACCATAAGGAATACAAGATTAACTTACTCCGGTATTGCTCAACACACATAAACCTGTGTATCAGTTTTGTTTGGTTCATTACAATGAAAGTATATTCTCATGATTAATAATTAACGGGACTTATCGTGTTAGTTTTTATATAATAAAATTACCTTTATTAACCCGACGTTTCGGCTACGTTGCAGTAGCCATGGTCACGGGCAGACTGACGATTGATATTTCTTCGCCTCCACCGCATTATTAATTATTAATCATGAGTATAAATCGCGAATCTCTTAAAACTATAATGGATATTCTGTCTTTATACATTATTTTAATGATTTTTTCACATTTCAGCTCCGTTACTACTCGAACTGCGCATACTACAAAACCCAGCTGGAGGCAGCGAAAACAGATGCCCTGACCAAAGAGTTTCTGGAGTATCAGGACCTCATTCCTCTGCTTAAAGAGGAAACAGGGTTCAACTTTACTGAGGACCCCCTGCTGTTTGAGACGTTGTTTGATTTGTTTAAGAGTCAGGTATGTAAACAAAAGACAAACACGTTCTAGATCATTAACCCTTACAAGGTAGTCAGAGGTTCAGGTGTCGATCTCCACAATTGCGAACCCACGTTGTAATCAGATGGTCTGTGCTATTTGTGATAAATGGTAAGCCACGATTATTACCTGTTCAGGAAACAGGTAGGCTTCTTCACGATGTTTTCCCTCACCGTAAGATATACCATAATAGAGACGTGTGATATTCATTGAATTTGTATCCGTACATATACATATTATTCCAGTCTGACATTACCTACGTGCATATAGTACGTGCTTACTTACGGGTGCACAACTGCGCTGATCTTCAGCCAGCACCCTACAGGGTTGAGGGTGTAGCGACCTCTAGAGCGCCACACACAGAGAGAAAGTTAATTAAATCCTAAGTTGCAATTAGTTAAACATAATTATCACAGATGACGCCAACAAGAAATAAAATGATAATTACAAAAATCAATATCCTAGAACGCGCAACTGAAATAATTTTCGGAAACAAGATATATTCAAATTTCCAATTCAGGCCATTAGCCTGGACGAACACCTGCCCAGTTAGGAAGCTTCCTCTTTTCCTGTACGATACAGTGAATCCAACAAGGGAATCTGTCAATCAAAAGTATTAATTATATGTTATTAATATTCTTTTAAATAGATCGGCCTGAACCTACCCCTACCCCAGTGGAGTGTGCCCATCATGCATCGATTGAACAAAGCCGCAGAACTGGCATACAACCTGTATTATAGAACGGATGAGATGAAGCAAATAGGCGGTGGTAAGTAACTCATTAATTGGTGACTAGTGACCCGCTCCGGCTTTGCACGGGTATAAAATATATAGCCTACTCCACTATTTAATGGATGTTATTATACATATAAACCTTCCTCTTGAATTACTCTATCTATTAAAAAAACCGCATCAAAATCCGTTGCGTAGTTTCAAAGATTTAAGCATACAAAGGGACATAGGGACAAAGAAAGCGACTTTGTTTTATACTATGTAGTGATAATATAGAACATATTATTACATACATATACATTCACGTCCTTCAATCCCTTTGGATGTGCACAGAATGTCGGAGACGATAATATCCTAGGTATCTATTGGGGGTTGTGATGTCATATGGAACAATGATGATAGGTTGCTAACCTATCACCCAACAGATTCCATTGACAATTAGTCCCTAAGTCGCCTCCTACGAAATACCGGGAAAAATGGCAGCTAGTTAGCATTATTTTAATGTTCCAGACAATTACGAGAATTGAATATAATTTAGTCTAGATCATAATTATGTTTGTTAAGTTAGGACTTATATTGAATTACCGTTAATTATGTGTTGGTCTTGGAGTCAAGTGTTGGTGTTTAGCTGTACATGTATAACTGTGTCGTAAAAGGCGAAAAGATGCCAAAAAAGCTGAAATTACCTGGGTTTACTTCAAGTTGTAAGATTTAGAATTTAACTAATCAAATAGTATTACCTAATCAATATTTAGTACTGACTATCTGATTTACACGTAGGTTAAAGGTGACCATAGAATTACTATCTACACAATGCAAACCTTTGACTACTCGTAAGGCTTAATACTATATAAGGCATAAGAATCGTAAATATGCAAGTGTGTTCGTATTATAATATTTCCAACGTTTCCTTACAGGCGTCCTTCTAAACAGCTTTCTAGAAGATGCAGAATCAGTGATAGCAGGTTCCAAAACAAATCCTAAACTCAAAATGTTCTCTGCTCACGATTTTAACCTAGGTGCTCTTATGGACGTTTCAAATGTCGATAGAACAGATTTAGGTATACCAGAGTATGGAGCTGTGTTTGTATTGGAACTGTACAAGTCTTTGATTAGTGAAGATTTTTATGTATTGGTAAGTACATACATACATAGACATCATAATCCCTGTAGAGGGATAGGTAGAGATCACGGATCCTTATCTGTTCCATACATAAACATAACATACGCTTCACGACTTGTGTATACACACTCCCTTATTTATATGGCGGGGTAGTCAGAGGCTTGAAAGCCCATCTCCGAAAATTCGAAGGCATGTTAGGTATGGGTCACCCAGCACCCAGCGTGATAGGTAGTGAACCGTATGGCCGTATATAGGTACTGACTATTACCTATCCTGCGGGATAGATATCTGTTCCGATCCTGACTGTTATAGGTACTTCTAACGTCACCCTCTTTCAATATAGCGTCTATGTGACTGTCATATGTCTTATTGTGCCTGTATTATCTATAGTCATCTAAAGACACGTTACGTTACTATAACTGTAGAATGTAAATGAGGATATGATGTCAATGAAGTTAAAGTAGTTGGTGTGTTCTCTGCCTATCTTTTTGTAGATAGTCTGGTGTGAAGTATAGGAATGCGACATTACTAAGGCTTAGATATAGGCTCTTGAATACTATTATAGTTAACTCTTAAATACTCATTAGTTTGAATAGTCACTAGTTTCTTTGTAAAGTTTTTTACCAAGTTAGTCTGTGTTTTATCTAACTAAATAATCAGTTCTTAATAAAATTAATGAATCATAAGATACTGTATCTTTTACCAATCGTAGATGATTTTTAAACAGTAGTTTGTTAAGTAGTTTATAGGACTATTTTCAAATTACACTCTACATAACAAACTATATAATTATGTATGTGAGTCAACAGAAAACAAAATTCAAATATAATTATAAGCTATGTAGTTACGACCTTGCGTGCATCATAAAAAACTTTTTTCCAAAAACTTACAAACAAACAACTAAAGAAAAAGTGATCGAGTAATAACAAAGAAATTAACCAAATGGCTTTTGTGTTGTTCTAACCCATGGAGAAGTTCATTAAACTGATTAAAAAGTTACTCATGTAATTAGTGTAGCGAAATAATTAGAGCGCCTGTCACAACCCTATTAGCAATGTCTAGCAGTATCAAGTTTTGCTTTTACAACTTTGAAGGCGTTTATTAACTAGTGACACGGCTAGTGTTGTAAAGAACTCGAGTCTTTGAGTCCTAAATTTAGAGCTCGACTCTGCATTACACGACTCGACTCATAACAATAAGACTCTTAAGAATAAAGAACTCAAGTCTATATGAGCTCTTGAACGCGAGACTCGAGACTCGAGTCTTCTTTAGCGCTCGAGTCCTTTTTACGCGCCGAGTCGCGCTCGAGTTCTTTTCCGCTTTGAGTCATTCTTTTTAAAGCAGCCAATAAAAGGCTATTTTTTATTTTTATTTTTTTATTTTTTATTTGTCATAGCGTGATATTATATACCCTATAGGCTTCCCCAATAAAAGGGCTATTTAACACTGAAACAATTTCCAAATTGGACCAGTAATTCCTGAGATTAGCGCGTTCTACCAAACAAATAAACTCTTCAGCTTTATTATATAAGTATAGACATTTATTCTAAATAAATCACTGTCAGCATTTCGAAGACCAGTTTGAAGAAGACTCGAGCTCTTTTAAGACTCGAGCTCTTTTAAGACTCAAGCTCTTTATAAGACTCGAGTCACTCGAGTTCTATTTAAGGTTTCGAGTTCAATAATGGCGCTCGAGTCTTCATGATAGGACTCAGACTCGGCTCGACTCAAGACTCCGAGTTCAGTTAGTTCACTGAGTCTTAGAAAATTGAGTCGAGTCTATCGAATAAGACTAAAAGACTCGAGTTCTTTACAACACTAGACACGGCATTTCATAGGAGTGGCTTATGTAATTACTGGCAAGCATTCAAACTTTCGTTGTATATGCTACTGTTTTGGTTAAAACTTACATATTTTCTACAACCCATTTAGTGTTTTGCATGTCGTAAAAAGCGAATTTTTACTGTGGACCATACAATCTTCCAAGTGTTGTCATGAGTCCAAGTTTTGTACATGTATTGTGTGAATAAAGAAACTTATTCTTGATTCTATTGGACGATAATATATCTACTATTGAAAGCGTTACTCCACTACTTTCAAGTCCCTAGAATACTTACTCATTATGTTTTTGTATATGATAAAGTTTTTTCTTTCTTTACTTACTTACACTTAATTTAACGGAATCAGTTTAAGGTAATCAGTCGTGTTGTGTATATTAAATGTGAAGGAAGATATTACTGTTACATATCCGATATTATAGCTTAGAACGTGACTGTATATATGTATGTAGAACTATACAACTACCAAGAACTCTTCATCATTCTTAAATACTACGGTGAGGAAAAACATGGTGAGGAACCCTGCCAGTTCTCCGAACAAACAACAGTTAGTGTTTGTAAATGGCGACATGGCTTACCACTTGTCACATTGACTACTCACTATCTGATCAACACGTGGGTTCGAAGTGGCCAAAGAATTACTACATTCACAATTGCGGAGATAGACACCTGAACCTCTGACTACCTCGCAAGGGTTATTGTCATTCTTGTATTTAATATAATATTTCTTTATTTACAGCCAATTTTCGTACCTCAAGCCGGAACCTCAGCCGCCCAAAAACTGAAAATAAATGGTTGTGATGAATTCTGTAGCTTTAAAGCCTTCAAAAATATAACCTCAAGATATGTGTTACCTGAAAATGAGTTCTACCAGTTATGTAACATTAAAACTCGATCATGACGTTGTATTGCGTATTCTTTTAAGTAAATATTGTGATATTTTATTAAATAAGTCTATTTAAGTTAAGTTTATAAAAGTTGTTTTATTGTTGTATCGGAAACCATGAATATTTTATACTTATTCCTTTTCATATATGTATATACATGTATACATTTACGTCCTTTAATTCCTTTCGAGTTTGACAGAACCTCACAGAAACGATGATAATATCTCCTAGGTCACTTAATAGCATTAATATATGTCGTGATTTCTTATAGAACAATGGTGATCAGTTGCTAGCCCATAGCACAGTAAAATCCATAAACAAAGTCCCTTATTCATTAACTGCGAAATGCCAGGAAGAAAAGCATCTGGTTAACATTTTATTAACCTCCTAGACCATCACATTTTTTTAGTATAGCTAAATTCACGTCTTTCAATCACTTTAGAGGTGGACAGAACCTCAGAGATTTGTTATCTCCTAGTTTTTAAAATAAACATTGCGGTTCTGATGTCATATGAAACATTGGTGACAGGTTGCTAGCCTATCGCCCAATAGATTCCATTTCCCACTAGTCTTTTAGTATTCGCCTCTTACGAGATGCCGGGAAGAACGGCAGCTAGTTAGCATTCATTTTACGTCCCAGTATAGCACGATACTCCCTAACACGTGATCTAAAATTCTTTAAATAAATATACATAGTACTCCCAATACTATATCCCTAAATCCACTTTTTCCAGTATCACCTAAGCTACTTTTTCAATACACACACGTATTTTATTCGGACTTAGGCGTCCTCTTTGAGTGATATTTCCTTGGCTCTGCATTTATGAGGTAAGGCCTCAGTTATATTGGAGTATCTTTTTTATTATAGGTGATATAAAGACCAGGAGTAGGTCAAACATGGGTTATTGTTAAAATAGTTAAATTAACCAATGTCTCAGAGTCCGTATACATCTATGCAAACATATATTCACGCCTCTACGCTCCCAACGGTAAAGGTAGAGTTTGTCGATCGCCACCTGGCATGATTTTGACAAATGTCTCTTGTTTCACTTGCACACTTTAACCTGCTCATACATGCTCTTGTATCTACATATTATATTTCTCGGATTTGATTCTTATATGTTTTACAAAGCTCCGAGGTCCGTATTGAATTAAAACGTTTAATCACGTGAACGCTGATCTAAAAATCCTATATCTGTATCTACGAAGTGTATATTTCTTAAGTATACGTTAACTAAAAGACACAAGTCTTAAATTAACTTAGCAAGGGACTAGCAAATACTATTATAACTAATATTAAAATTTTATAGCGTTTCCAAAATACAGATAACGCAAACCTTACTGTGCCTTGCTTGAAAAATATGTTCCTTTACGCACAGAAACCTTCCAACCTAACCAATCATTTAGGCTGGCCTTATAAAATATTCCCCAATCGGGTAACAAGTGAAGCGTCCCTGATTTATGCGTCACGCCTCTGCACGCAGCCTTACGCTTACCCTAAGGACAGTTGTCCCCAGTTTTACATAAGCGGCTTTAGTAGGGCCGATAATCGGTGAGCTTACGATGAGACTTAAGTATTTTATTAATCGGGTCAACATATAAAAAATACGTAAAAACGTATTAATTGGTTCAACATATAAAAAATACGTAAAAACGTAACGTACGCTTCACGACTCGTGTATACACACTCCCTTTGAGACTTGAGTGACCATCACCGAAATTTCGAAGGTATGTTAGTTATGGGTCACTTGAAGCCCACGTTTCACTAGACAAACAGCAGCCAACGTGATAGATAGTGAATCATATCGCTGTATGTGGCTGGCTATTACCTATCCCGAGGGAAAGGCAGGTTTCTTCACGAAGTTTTCCCTCAAAGTTAGCGGCTGTACATTATGTACGTAAATGAAAAAATACATATTTAAATTTCATTCATTGGTACATGTCAGAGTTAGGATTCGAACCTGGGACCTTTCTCATAAGAAGTCCGAGGTCTTACCCACTGGGTTACTCTCCATATACAGGTGTTTATACCATACATACATATGAATTGACTTTAGTGTCATCATCCCGTTGTACAAGGGGAAGGGACCCTTGCAAGACTGCAAGAACTACGATAAGCTAGCTACTATAAGATTAGTTTTCTGAGCATCGTCCGAAAATGTACGCATAAAGTATTGATGGAAAGAGTTGATCGTGCGTCTGAAACCAAGATTTGGGATGTGCAGGCTTGTTTTTGTAAGGGAATGGGATGTACAGATCAGGTTTTTTCTTGGCACCAGGTGGCAGAAAAGGTTTTGGCGATGAACCAAATGGTTTTCTGGGCTTTTATGGATTTGGTAAAGACGTGTGATCGTGTATTTCGTAATGATTTGAGGGAGGCACTATCTGCGTTTGATTTGGGCTGTGCTTTTATACATACATACATTATAAGTACTTCTAATGTCACCCTTTTTGAATATGTCGTTTACGTGACTGTTAATCTCTTATAACACTCAGTACATTATTTTTTCCATTAACAAAAAGTCGGTCACCGATTATCGGGCCTATCCAGGCACGCTAAGGATAGTTGTCCCGAGTTTTACATAACGCACAAAAAATGTAGATTCGCCTCCTAAATATATGCTTTTCTTTGTTTCAAAGAACTTGAGAGTTACTGTCCCTTTGGATTACTCAAGATATTTTCTTTGGAATAGTGTAAATGGTTTTATATAGGTGATTTTGGAGGTTAATAGTAAGTAACGGCAGTCGTCAAATAATATAGAATGTGTAAGCAATTTTGATTGATTATGATAGACGATATATTATACCTACATAAAGCAGAAACCTATAATCACTTTAATCTATTGCTGTAAACAAACAAATAAATATGTTATGACCATTCAATACAGATTTGTTATATTCAACTACCATCTACAACGTTAAATATCTCTACGAGTACTTTGTTTTATTTCCACCCTGTCGGATTAACGACGTGCCCTTATAATATATTATTGTCTCCCGTGATTGTCTGAAACGAAAATAAAATGCTAACTAGCTAAGTAGTAAGTTCATCCGTTTCGTCCGTTATATATGTAATATGTCGTAAGAGGCGTCTAAGGGACTAGGGGTAAATGGAATCTATTGAGCCATATCTATCAACGTGTCACCAATATTCCATATGACATCGCAATCCCATTATTTATGCTAAGAAGCGACTAAGCATCCTATCACATATGTTCCATATGACGTCACAGTCCCATCATTTATGATAACAAGCTACATGGAATGTCTACAAGATTCTGTCCGACCCAAAAGGGATTAAAGGACGTGAATGTATACGTATGTAACAGATAAAGTTGTCGATATTTCGTAACTTAACAGACATGTTATCCAAGTCTGAGACGAAATTAAGAAAACAATGATAATCTTTGACATTCAGATTTCGTTATCTGTTCGTTGAAGGTTATATTGAAATTTCTTATCTTTATCTTATCTACACATAGATAAGAGTGTTGAAACAATAATTGCTTTCTTTTTTTTTTTGATAGTTTAAACATAGATATTCGATTTTTTCTTGGAATTATTGGCATTTTTGTGTCATTTGTATATTTTGTAACAGTGAATTTTGAATGGAATATATATAACATCATTTGATGCCCATCGGTTGATTTGAAGTCAGTATACTAACTATATATTTCTGTCTATAAATAAATTTACCAAGTGAAAGTCACAATCCCGTGTTACTTGGGACGTAAATAGAATGCAAACCATCTACCATTCTTCCCTGTAAGTAAAAAAACCTAAGAATACCATTAAAATTTATTTCATACATACATACACATCACGCCTGATTCCCTATAAGGGGTTAGCAGAGATCACGGATCCCCATTTGTCCCGATCCCGACAGACACTTTTGCATACACACTCGGCGGTTATAGGTACATCTAACTTCACCCCTTTTCAATATGGCGTCTCCCTGAATTATAATATTTTAATGCAATAACAGGAATATTAATAATGACTCTAGTTTTTATATTACTAAAGTTATGTCCCTCACGAAATATATAAAAGGACGGCAGTGTATGTATCTTTCTGGCTTAAATTGTTAATAGTTTACTGTATCGTTCACTTTTAATAATCCTCTTAACTTGTAACTTGTTTGACTTAAATGTTAATTCTCGTTCAATGAAATATCGCCAATGTTCGATGGATTATGGAGTTTTTATCTTCATTCATACGTATTACTTATTTTTGGAGATACGACGTAAATATACGTTGGTCGTTGATTATATATGCTATGACTATTTATCCATCTATATTAAGTATACATTTTTTAAATATAACTTGACTAGTATCCATAACTCAAGCTTAAATGTACTTAGCAAGGGGCTAGTTCAATTGGTGTAACAATGTCCTTCAATATTATATTATACCTTGGTATATTATTATACGTAACGTATTATGAGGAATAGTTAGAAGAATAGAATAGTTCAAAGGAGGGCTACGAAACGAATTTATAGAGCCAAAGTGAAAAGTAGAGTTGAACGGGATAGGCCGCGTAGTACTTATACAGATCAAACTTGAGACATTCTTCTCATGGCGGATTTACGCAGCGTGAGCTACAGAAGAGCATGTATGAGAAGGTCAATGGGTGTGAGTATAGCAGGAGAGATTTGTTAGGATCGTTCCGGTGGCGATCAAAACTATCTGCCTTTCTCGTTAGGGTCTTAGAGGCGTGAATATATGTTATATTTGACAACCTCAGTCGCGAGACCGTTTAACCACCTAACCGCTTATTGTGAGGAGATGCCAGAGTTAATAAATACGTTTTTTCTGCTTTCCAGTATGTCCTTGATTAATCTGCTATATATGTATTTATCTATCTTTAATATGTAGGTATAATAGAGTCTTTCAATAAATAAAACCTATGTTTCGGTGATTGGAACTTGTAATGCATAAATTCGATAGAAGATTGACGTAAGCCTTTTACTTTGGCATCGACCTTAGAGTATGAGACACAAATAGGTGATATACCTTAAAAGTGTGATGTTAGAAGTATCGTTATTCTACGAGTATAAAGGAAAACGGGTAGGTGTATTTAAATCAAATAGCAAAGAGTGAAAAAAAGGGATTTCATAGATTTATTTACATTTTAAATCTATTAAAATGAATAAAGAATGTATTAATTAAAAGAGGTTTCATATATTAAAGAAAACACAAAGATATTTTAAACAGATTTATTTATTGGTGAAAGGAACTTATTACTAAAAACATTTCTATATATTCATATGTACAGTTTATTTTTTTATCTACAACAGTTCTAGCCAACAATTATAAACAATCTTTTTATCCTTTACTGCTTCACGAATAATTGTCCCCTTTGTAGTGAAGAGAATATCGAAGACATAATATCTTCTTGTTCACTATCGGCTGTAGCCAAGTAAGACCTGCGACATCTTATTAGAGGTCCTAGGTTCGAATCCCGACTCTGGATTATACCAATGAATGAAAGAGATCTTCTTTTATAAATATAATGTACAATCCCTAACGGTGAGTGAATACATCGTGAAAATAGGAAATAGCCAGTGCCTTTATGCGGCGATACAGTTTACAACCTATCACGATGGATTCTATATAGCTAGAGAACGCGGGCTTTGAGTGGCTCATACCTAACAAGCCTTAGAAATTTTACAAACAGAATCTTCTACCCCGGTAGAATAAAAAAGGGCGTTTGCATACCTAAGTTGTGAACTATAACGTTATTGTTGTCACTTCCAGCTTCAAAATCGGGATTGCTGTTGTATAAATATCGTTCATTATTAATAATACAGTATCTTATTCATCCACACCAGATTCCTCATATTCTTCAGTGCTATCACTATATTCAATTTTCATCACTTGCAATGGATCAGCGTCACCTGACAAGATATTGGTAGTTATTTCAACTAAGTCACCCTCTACTTTATTTTTGGTCTCACCATCTGTGAAGTTGAATTCTCTATCCCCATATACATTAGTCTTGGGATGACTATCAACAGTACTAGTGCAATTATCACTCAATTTTTGATTCTGCATCTCCATTAGAATATTTAGGACTTTATTTCGGAACATTAGCTTTTCGAAGTTACCTAGGACACTCAACGTTGGCTGTAGGGATTCGAAAAACGCTAAGTCGTCTGCATCTAGCGTTTTCTTCCTAATTCCTTTGCCTTGTAAAGATTTTGACACTTTCGCTGTCACTTTATCTTCATCTGTCAAAAGTGACGTATTGTCAGGACAGTCAAAATTGGACTGTTCCACCTCTGGTTGAGCACTGTTGTGTTTAGCAATTTTGGACTTGTCCAGGTTATCAAGAAAGGTAAGTTCTTCGAAATAGGTGTATTTCTTCTTCTTTCCAGTTCTAGTCTTTGTGCCTCTGACTTCTGAAGCTTTTTCTTTGATGTAAATATCTCTAGCTGTGCGCCATCGCTGCTGCAGTTTTCTAACTGAAAGAAAAAGAGATTACCTATTGTTTATGATTGTGTCTAATTGCAACGAATTAAAAAAAATACTGTACATACATATTATGAAACACGCCCGTTTCCCATTAAATGGGAAGTTAGAGATCACGGATCCCCATCTGTTCCGATGCTAATAGACCACTTTTTTGAGACTCATACACCTCCTCATACACACTTAGCGGTCATAAGTACTTTTATGTGACCCTTTTTCAATATGGCGTCTCTGTGACTGTCATATGTCTTATTGGATCCGGCCTCCCACTTCACTCACATATATTCCTTCTGTCCTTTATCAGCATAACATGTCCAAACTATCTAAGCATGCTCTTTTCAATCTTAGTCACTACATCTTCTTTCAAACCGGAACCTTCCCTTATCACACTATTAAATTATATTGATCAATGTCACTCTTAACATGCTTGTTAGTGACCGCATTTCGACGGCATTGATTATGTTTTCATGCTTCTTTTGCCATACCCAAATTTTATGAATAGCCTTACGTGCCGATTGAGAAACCAACTGGCTACTCAATCGGCACGTATGCCTATTACTATTGATAAATATACTTATTATATATTGATAAATACATATATAATCATCGAGCAGATTGGAAAGAAGACGAAAAACACAAATACTCCACCGGAAATCGAACCCGGCACCTCAAGAGTAGCATCCATTTCATTCCATCGCGCCACGGAGATCGTCATTATAAGTAACTATTGATGACACCGTAATCCCATAGCCCAGTATATTCCGCTTAACTATTCTTAATTACTTAGTCCATTCATTCATACATATTCATACGACATGCCGAGAAAAAAAACATTATTTCATTAGTAAGCATTATTTTTGACTTTCAGACTAGCACAGACTATAATACATAAATAAAGATATTCAAACCATAATTATTAAAAAATCCATCTTATTACTGATGTATAACAGTGACATTCACGTCCTTTAATTCCTTTCGGGGTGGACAGAACCTTGGAGACATGAAATCATCGCCTAGGTCACTTATTATCATGATTATTGGGGTTGTGATGTTACATGGAACTTTAGTAATCGCTCAATAGATTCCATACGCCCTAGTGATATGCAGGAAATAACGGCAGCTAGTTAGCATTCTTTTTACGTCCCAGATTAGCAGTGACTAATGCTTAGTCATTCCAAGTTTCTGTTCACGTATTCTAAGATTTTAGGCGTAAAGTACATGCGTGACGTTAGGAGTACCTATAACCGCCGAGTGTGTATGAGAAGATGTATGAGTGTCAATGAAGCGAAAGTGGTCTGTCAGGATCGGGACCATGGAGTAATTAATAAGAGGAGTGGCCCTTACGCAATGCTTGTATGGAAACTAGCGTGGCATTACGCGGGGTGAAATGAGGTACGCGTGATGGAGGGGGGAAATTACAACCAATCAAAACACGGCATCGGCCAATCAATTCAGGTATCTTCTTTCTGCTACACATTTTTAGACTTCGCTCCATCCAATTAAAACACGCCATTTGGACTCCGCACCGCGTAACGGGAACCGCTCTCTGCCTACCCCTCTACAGGCATGATGTGTTTAATGTACGTGCATGCGTGTACCCGCACGTATTGTTAATACTATAAACAATCTCACCTCGTAGTTTCTTTACTTCTGAAGCGATGACCTCAAAATCAGGATCCAGTTTCTTCAAAATACTCATCCAGGCTCTCTTCCTGCTCGTTTGACATTTATAATGTTCGTTAGTACAATCCCATATAACATGTTGCTTACGTACCTCCTCTATAATTTTTAGTGTATCTAAAAACATTTTATATACACTTTACTAACTGATACTGTTTGTAGAGATGTTACGTAGCTACAATTACTAGTGTTTGTATGTATTTTAAACAATAATACTTGAATAATTGTAAAGAAAATTGTCAAAACCGTGCGTGCGTCCCTGCCTATGCAAAAACGCATACTGAAGTGCGGGGAACAAAACCGCAAGCGAACGCGCGGGGTAACTAGCGTTTGTTTTATCTCTATCTCGTTCAGACAACAGTTAAAACTGTATATTTGTCTCGTTCACTCATGAGACCTTGCGTGACGACTCAGACGTTCTTTTGTCGACGCGTTGCGTGCTATCTTTAATAATAAGTAGACACGTTTCGATTGTATTTTGTTTATAATAATTTTTAGTTTAGGCTGTAGTAGTGAATAAATTTATTGACATCCTTAGATATTTTCATACAGTTTATGTTTAAAGAAATAAATAAATAGATATTCATGCTTAAGTTATTATTAACTATGTGCAAACAAGATGTATTGAAATAAATATTTATTCCTATTTAAATAAGCGTTGTGAGTTATACATGTGCAATAGGTAGGTTAATTTGTAATTGTTAATATAAAATTATTTGTTATATAAAACTTACTGTTATCTAAAAATTACCCCGCAATCATATTTGTGGTCGTAATGTGTACTTAAAGATACATTACTTCTTTATTGTTCATGTACCTTACCAAAACTATTACACTTACATTACGCAATAAAATAAAACCATCAATTTCTAAACGAACCATACATACAAACATATGCTTCACGACTTGTGTATATTCGTACACACTCCCTTTTTATTCTGGCGGGTTAATCAGAGGCTTGAGAGCCCATATCTGAAATTTACAAAGCATGTTAGGTATGGGTCACTTGAGGTCCGCGTATCATTAGATAGGTTTCACTAGCAAGACAGCACCCAACATAGTAAGTAGCGTACCGTATCGTCGTATATAGGCACTAGCTATTACCGTCAAAACTAACAACTACTCAAACATTTCAATCATATCAAATATTCGATCCCTGCACAATGTGCCCCAATATTATGTATCCACATTTTTTGTCCCGATTCCAGGTAAAAAGACATACCATGCAGTGGCGTTTTGGCGACCCAAGCTTTTAAACTACACAGTGTGCAGCATAACAGTTATTTCTAGTTCTAAGTTTACGAGTTCCGACCGTGACTTAAACGTAAATACAGTTCCTGTTTATGTGTGTATATATATGTATGGTTATGTGTTAATAGTGAGAATAAACAGTACTTACATTAAGGTTGAGACATATTTGGGCAGTGGTACGTAAGCGTTAAATTTGATGAAGTATAAATGTTTTTTAAAGTTACTTCTAAGCTAATAAAGTACTGTAAATAATAATTTATGTAAATATTTTTGGTGTCTAGAGATCTAAGTTATAATTTACTGTTTTAAGTAGCAAAATTAATTATATTAGCATTTTGGGTATACAACAAAAATACTAATACATTATAACTTCACTTATTTTTACACAAAATTAATTAATTCCAATACATAAACATTACTTTAAATAATTCACATACATATTAACAACAATAATCTAAATCAATCTATCAACAAAACGTATACAACCGTAAATAACTGCAAATTAAACTTACAAACTGATTTACCCCATCTTGTTTACCGAGATAACCGTGCGCGTTGAAAAAGCAACAGTTGGTCCCCGATCGCCTTGAAAGACCGACTATTCGATTTGGTCAGGTTATGTTTCTTCATTCACTCAACAAACGACACTCGGTCGAGAGATTTTGAGGGAACACGCCGTGTCGTGCCGTGGCAGGCGTCCAAACTTTCTATACTAAAACGAGCGATTCTAAACCGAAAATTCGATGTGAAAAGTATCGATTTACACGTGAATTTATCGATAAATATTTTAAACTGTTTGTGAACTAGTGAAGTGAAGTTTCTGTTGTGGTCTATGTGTTGTCTGTGATTGGAACAACATTCCAAAGTGATTCATCTTTTGCTGGACATGAGTGGATTCTGTGCGGGTTAAGTTTTGTTCTTTTGAAAAGGCTTTTTAGTATGGATTACTTTCTATGAAAGGTAAGTTAAGTTAGTAAATCTCTCAATAATATTAGTATAAAAAACAATCTTTGTTAGTTCAATAAACGTATTGTATACTTATTGTTATACTTAGACTTAACTTAGACACGTTATTATAGACTTCACTTAAATTTCATTTATTCAAGCACCTAGGAACTATAAATATATAAGTAGATTTAAAATACTTTATTAAATTAATTAGTTTACTTTGTAAGGATACGCCAGAAGTATATTCGTGTTTTCCATGAATACATAAATATGCAGGTCATTGCTAAAGTAGTGTAACTTAGTAAATACAACACGCATTGTGAATTATTTAGAAACATTCCTAAGAATTACAGATAAGCAAAATTGATAACGTTTACGACTAAATATGATTCGTAAGTGAAATAGTGTAAACATTGAATGTTCAATACCGATATGCATTTATACATAGAATAATACATACATAAACATCACGCCTGATTCCCTGTAGAGGGGTAGGCAGAGATCACGGATCCCCATTTGTCCCGATCCTGACATACCACTTTCGCTTCATTGACATTCATACATCTTCTCATACACTCTCGGCGGTTATAGGTACACCTAACGTCACCTTTTTTCAATATAGCGTCTATCTGACAATAGAATAATACATACATAATGCAATAAAGATATTCACGTCAATACAGAAGTCAATATAAATAACTTACATACCGAAGTAAGTAACTATATGTATGTATATACTAATATCAGAATAATACAACTTTTACTGGGACACGAAATGTGATGTGTGACGGGTGAAGGTATCGTATTACATTTAGAAGGCAAGTACCCTATTTGTTATTTCCCCTAAAATTATAATCGGAATCAATACTCTTACTATAAGCCATAGATATAAGAATACTATACCAGTATATACTGTATTATACCACAGTACTTTAAAAGTATATTACTATACTCATACTCGTTTATCGAAGACTTATGGATAGTAACTGTATTGTACAAAACGCGTTCATTATGCTATGTATTTATTGACATAACAAAAATGTTGAAATAGTAAATTATGTTGTAGGCAAGTAATGAATACTATTTATTATCGTAAGTAAAAAATATGTTACTATTGTTATTATGTTTCTATGGATTTCAGTTGTTTTCGGGCTATTTATATATTGAATAATTTCAATGAATCGAAAAGGCGTGAATGAAAGTATGTATGTATGTTTTATTACTTTACCATCAGTTACTGAAATCAACTTTGCATCAATGTATAAGTACATACATATATTTGTTCTAACACTCCAAAAAGCAAAACAGTCGTGAAGTTTAAACCGTTCCAGCCATACGTTACAACCTGATTTGGTATCTAATGAGATAATACCACAAAATATCAAATACGCTAACCAAATATTGTAATTCAGGTCAATCGATAAGTACAATTGCAATCACCAATAATGATTAGATAGGAATACCAACCCAATACGTACAAAATCCCTAAAGAGTTAGACAGTATCATGAAGCGTAAATTTTTTGAGTATTTTATGGGTATATACTTAAGGGTAAGACAAAGATAATTTCAGAGATTTCATATTACGTTCCTATAGATAGGATAAAGGTATAATGAGTATAAAAGATTATATTACTATACCCTACGATCGCTTAGTCACCTTTTACGATAGAGGAGAATTATGATTTGTCACAGTTTATACTATAATTACCTGTTAAAAGCGTCTAGTCTATCTGATACGACTTTTTAATATTCTCTTCAAAAATCATGTATATGTAAATACATTTAAACATTGTAATCGCAGAGTGTAAAGCAGAAGAAAAGCGTAGTTCTTAACGTTTATTTTATCGGATCAGACCTCATGATTAGCGTTCAGGTGGTTGACCGTTCACAACACGAAGGTTCCATAGTCTGCCTATCCCAGGGAAACAAAAGCGTGAATATATGTATATATGCATATCTTAGGGAAGTAGCAGCGTGAATGTATATCAAGCTAAGTATTATCACTTTCAACCCTTAACAATAACGTGATTTAGGGAAAGAAGTCGAAAGCACTTTTGTTACGGTTACGAAACTCCCAAAGGCCGCTTTCGTAGCTACTTAGTTGCGAAAAGTTACGAAGCCATTTTATACCACCGTGAGAGGGGGTAACTAGCTACCTATCTTCTCTGTATATTGATAACTAGTGGTTTTTTAGCATAAATGTTGGGCTTGTGATGTCATATGAAACATTGATGATAGGTTGCTAGCCCATCGCCTAAGTGGACGCATTTACCGTCTTAAAGCCGGAAAGCCAAAAGACATATAACAGTCGAATAAACGCTATATTGAAAAAAGGTGACGTTAGGAGTACCTTTAACCGCCGAGTGTATATGAGAAGATGTATGAGTGTCAATGAAGCGAAAGTGGTCTGTCAGGATCAGGACAAATGTGGACTAAGGGACTAGGGGTGTATGGAATCTATCTGGCAAAAAGCTAGCAAAATGTCACCAATTTTCCATATGACATCAAAACCCCAATCTAGATACTAATAAGTGACAAAGAGGTAATTTTCGATCTTCAACGTTCTGTACACCCCAAAAGGACAAAATGCATGTTTACACGTATATATAAGAGGAAGACACTTTATCTCTTTGCGGTTGGATCTGAATATAATGGCTTTGCAAAAAGTTCGAGCTTTTATCCCATAGGTGGCATTTGTTAAAGTTCTTTTCTTAGAATAGGGAGAGGATTTGAAAGTTGAATTGGGTGAATGAAAGGATGGGAAGTTTCCACACATTTATCAGGGGTAGCTAGTGATACTAAGTTGGAGAAATAAAGATTTTTTTGTACTTTCCTGGTACATAGATTGTAAGTAGAGAAGGGTATGCAGAGATCAAACATTTCAATTTTTCACATTATCATTATCAAACAGAAGTCTGTGTAGTTATACATACATACACGTTCACGACCATTAACCCTTGCGGGGTAGTCAGAGGTTCAGGTGTCCATCTCCGCAATTGCGAAGGTAGTAATTCTATGGCCACCTCGAACCCACGTGCTAACCAGATAGTATTCAATATGACAGGTGGTAAGCCATGTCGCCATTTGTGTAGTTATAATTATAAATAATCTTCACCATTTATGACTTAAAAATTCTGTCCACCCAAAAGGGACGAATACGTCGTCATGTTATATACCTTAACTGGTATATCTATAACCACTTTCTATTCTTCACGTCATCGTCACCACATGCTCACTTGTCGTTTGGTTATGTCAATTAACACCTCGTTCTACAAAATGACACATCGCTCATTTGGTGCAACAATGGCGTAATTACACTTTTACAATTTTTAAAGGAGAGCCGATTAAAGATTTGTATACGATGCATGGCATTTTGGGGAGACTCATTATAATCCGAATCATTTTAAAAGTAAGTTTGATTTTTCAAAAAAACATTTCGGTCGATGTTTCTCCGGGTGTAAATAGACTTTTCGAACATATTGACATAATAACTTTAATTTACAAAAAAATGTAATTACGACGTTGTTGCACCAAATGAGCGACATGTGTTTGACAGACTATAGCGACAAATATCGTACGTCATAAATCACGACCGTTATTTCTTACGGGGTAGGTTGAAGCGTGGGATTTGGGTAAGTAGCTAGAAAGGTACTATTAGTGTTGTTTGGCGAATTTGAACATATTTTTAAGACGACTTTTATCGTTTAAGGGTGATAACCCTGTTGATAGTGTCAGAAATATAATAAGATCGATACATATATACGATCGGATTCGTGATTAGTTATTGATTATCTTTTATTGCCTACTCCTCTACAGGGAATCAGGCGTGATGTGTATGTATGTTTATTATCATACATATGTCAGAAAGGTGAGAATCTAAAGAAGGTCCGATATTACATTGAACCTACCACGTAAATATGGCCAGTAATTCGTGTTATTTTTATTGTGCTATGCTCGTTTCATGAGGTACTATTTAGGTACAATTAATTGACAAAGGTTTCATGGCGATAGTTGTGTCCATTAACAAGATATAACAACACACCGGCCATCCTGACATCAGAATGGCCGCTGTATGAGCTTTTTTGTTTAACATTCATAGGTCTAAAGTACTATTTATCTTTGCATAGGTACTATTTAGTACAGTTTAGGTACCATTTTTCAGAATATGTTTCATCAAGATCTGGAACACTACATTGGCGGTCCTGACGTTCACAGTAATTCGTCTTACTATTAGTCACGAAAAGTATATATTACACTATATACGAGTATTCGCTGAAATATGTACTTACAGTAACCCAAAACTCCGTATCCCTTTTAACAACCTCAATAGTAAATTCGAGTACATTCGACAACAAAACTATCGAGTCAACACTAACGAATCGTTGCAAATATTAAGAGCACAAGATTTCTCCGATCCCAATTCTGGCAAATACAAATTGTGCTCCAATGTAAAGTCAACTTTACAACCTTCACTTAAGGTTCGGTTTGCAATGGGCTAGCAACCCTTGCACCCGGCAGGCGTTTCCGAGCAGATGCCGTTTGTTGTTTTGGTATTCGCTGGCGTGGTGACGTCGAACTTCCATTAGGGTATGTGTAAAAAACGTAGGACTATATCGATGGTCGCAATGCTATCTTGCTTATGTGCTAGGTATTTCGCCTATTCAAAGAATAACGATTATAAGTCTTATAACGACTTTTTCACGACCTCCGTGGCGCGATCGGTTAGCCGCCGGAACGCTAATAGAGAGGTCCCGGGTTCTATTCCCGGTGGAGGCAGAGTTAAGAACTACGTACGCTTTTCTTCTGCTTTCTAGTCTGGTCGTTGATTATATGCTATATACATAAATATTTACCTATGTATAATAAGTATATATGTATTTCTTAAATATACGTTAACTAGTACCCTGAACACAAGTCTTAAATGAACTTACCAAGGGGCTAGTTCAATTAGTGTAGTAATGTCCAAATTTAAGGCGAAAAAATTAATTTAATCCAATTTATGATTAATTTTCTAGACAGCAAGCATATATAAGCGAGATATCCTTTCCACCGTCGATAGTGGTTTTCTGAACGTATTTATTTAGATTTATTGGTATATACTTAAGGTTAAAAATAATTTGTTAAATAAGCTTAAAATTGAATTTATTAGTAGTTAAGAAAGAATAATACTATATTTATTAAGATGGCTGCATTGAACGATATGAAATAACAAATGTGATGTTCTATGATTTTTTAATACAATATACAAATAATAATTAAAGCGTTTATTCACAGAAAATAAAATGCAAAAATAACACATAGTGTACTACAAACAAGTTTTTGTTTCATAACTTACGGAAGTAGGTCCTTTTATTTATGAGTAAATTGTCTCGATATAAATGTTTTCTTTCTTTCTTTCTAAATTATAAGCTGCATGTACATATAAAAGTACAAAAAGTCCTTTTGCCGTCACAAAAACGGCCCGACGCTTTTAAATATTCATAGAAAAGTTATTGCTGTTTGAAACCTCAATTATTGTTTTGTTCTGTACGCCTCCAATAAAAAACATTGCGTGAATATAATGAATGTCTGAAGGTTATTATTTAGTACATACGTATATAAGCTTTACGACTATCACTTAGGGAGTAGACAAAACTTTAACGTTTATAAACCTACAAACAAATGGAATATTGTATATATGAGGTTCTGTATATCTCCATGTTTCTATCTACCCCAAAGGTAGTCAGGATATGACATGCTCACAAATACAAATACATATTGTACATTACATCCTGTTAGCAATGTTTTAATTCACTAATTCAGCACTATCCAAAAATAGGGCTTGAATTAATATGTGTATAGTTACCTCAATATTCTGCCAATCCTCTTTAAAACTAAAGACGTGATTAGCATAAGATACGAGCTTAAATTTCCATCAGATCAGCTTGTTTATGCCTGTCTGTCAATATAATGTCTGTGAATTTAGAAGCTGATTTAAATTTCAGATCAGATTTCGATAGGCACTTCCGGATTTTCAACAAGAATTTCGAAATACATGTATTATGCTTTAAGGCATAGCTTTTAAGGGTAACTAGAGGAGTTTAGAGGACAAATGCTAATACAAATACTTACACCCAATACTAATACATACATAAGTACATACTTACACTTTCGTCGCCATGGGCCAAAAAAGTATATGTGGTGCCGGTCATTTTGACCCACCATGGAGACGAATGTGTTAATATAAATATTTGTTAACACTGTCATTTTCAGGTAAACTTACGGTGTTGTGATAATATAGTAAACAAGTATATACTTTCATCGAGATAAATAGATCGATCATTAAACCTCTGACTAACCCGTAAGGAAATATATATGTATCTGAAATGCATGTCTTAATTTGTAATATTGGAATGTACATATTGAATTTTAGCATCAATATCGAGGTTGTAATGGCAACATACGTGACGGTTTGCTAGCTTTTCAATTTGTTTATTATACAACTAGTCGCAAAGATAAGTAAGAGGTAGTATATTGACGTTAGAAGTACCTATAACCCCCGAGTGTGTACGAGGAGGTGTATGAGTGTCAAATAAACGAAAGTAGATGATTGTTACAGATGGGAATCCATAATCTCAGACTAACCCTCTACAAGGAATCGGGTGTAATGTGTATGTATGTAATAGGTAAACTAACCCTTGTATTTACGTCCTAGACTATCGCTGTAAACACGTCCTAAGTTTAAAACGTGTCATGCGTCGCAATCGCCATCTTGGGAGATATTCCGTGTTCCATTTTCAAATTTATGATGACATTGTTTCGTGAAATATGTTGTGTTCACGTTTTGTGCTTGAAGAATTGAAAATGTGTTCCAGATTTGCACGTGGAAATCTTGTGTGAATGTGGGACATTCACGTGTTTGAATTTATGCGGGATTATGTGTGGTGGTTCAGTGTCTGAATGATAGAGTATCATTATTTTCAAATGCTTAGAAATAGAATAGAAATGTACTTTCCTCTCTGTTCTTATAAAGGTATGGGAAAAATAGTCTAGGATTTTTGCTCAACTACACTGTTAAGTTATTAATATAGATATTTGGTATATAAAGTGTGATAACTACTGCTTGTTTTAGTTAATAACTTTTATGTATAACAAACTTCCAGAGTCTATCAAGTCCTTACCTTTAGACAAATTTAAAGTTGGCACTAAAGCGATGTTGATGGAGAAGGGCTACTACACCGTTAAAGACTATATAAATGATGTTTTGTGACGTTTCATTTTTGTGTGGTCATGGCTTCACGTTCCGGTTCTTATTGGGACTCTCTTAAATTTGTTATAAAACACTATTTGTTGAATGTGAAGCTTTGATCATGTTCTAATGAATTACGTATTATTAAATTTAATGTACACATTGTCTGCAGAGTTTCTTGGCATTTCTTCTCTGCAGAGTTTGTCTTTACGAAGTGCCATTAGTTTTTAGTTTGATTAATCTAAATTGATTTATTTTAAGAATAAGTTTTATGTTAATGATATAATTTTATGAAAAATGTTTTTTTTTTTCTTTGACGTTCAATAAGTGATATTTTCTATCCGTCTCTATTTAAAAATCAGACCTAACATATACAAGCAATTAGTAATAGGCAAGTTCCTATCACCTCACCCCATAATAAAACTAATTTTCACCTTCCATCAAGCCAAAAAGATACCTAGTTACATAAAATTTAATCCCAGACCAGCACTTCTATCATTTGAAAAGTTAGCACACATGTTGATAAAGCCGTTTGCTTATCCGATAAGTTAGCGATGGACTGACATACCCTTATCGAGGTTACTCAATCGATTCTTTGAGTTTTCATTTATCGAAGCCAAAGTGATAGGTAGAGTTATTCCTAGTAAATTGACGATATATTGAAAAAAGGTGACGAGTGCCTATAACCGCCGAGAGTGTATGAGAAGATGTATGAATGTCAATGAAGCGAAAGTGGTCTGTCAGGATCGGGAGCGATGGGGATCCGTGATCTCTGCCTACCCCTCTACAGGGAATCAGGCGTGATATGTATGTATGTATGTATGTCAATCGATTCTTTGAGTTTTCAGTTATCGCAGTGATAAGTAGAGTTATTCCTAGTAAATTGACGATATATTGAAAAAAGGTGACGAGTGCCTATAACCGCCGAGAGTGTATGAGAAGATGTATGAATGTCAATGAAGCGAAAGTGGTCTGTCAGGATCGGGAGCGATGGGGATCCGTGATCTCTGCCTACCCCTCTACAGGGAATCAGGCGTGATATGTATGTATGTATGTATGTCAATCGATTCTTTGAGTTTTCAGTTATCGCAGTGATAGGTAGAGTTATTCCTAGTAAATTGACGATATATTGAAAAAAGGTGACATTAAGAGTACCTATAACCGCCGGGAGTGTATGAGAGGATGTATGAATGTCAATGAAGCGAAAGTGGTCTGGCAGGATCGGGACAAATGGGGATCCGTGATCTCTGCCTACCCCTCTACAGGGAATCATGCGTGATGTGTATGTATGTCAATCGATTCTTTGAGTTTTCAGTTATCGAAGCCAAAGTGATAGATAGAGTTATTCCTAGTAAATTGACGATGTGTTTAAAGGTAGTTTTATAATTTTAAACATATAATGAGTGATTTTTATACTTTGTGGTATGATAAATGTGACGCAGGGGTTTTATACTACATAAACGTAACATTACGTTTGGTAACACTATTGGCGAAATACTATATCGATAAGTTAAACTATAATACGAGCCAAATAAACAATTGTTTAATTCGATTTTTTTATTTCATCCTATTTCAAGGACAATTTTTTGTGTAAGTGATTTTATGATCCTTATATTGATTAAAATGTATTTCATTTCATTACCATAGAAAATCTCTAGACACAATTTCAGGCTTTTAATATACCACATATGTACACGACCATGACAGACAGCTGGTTACATTCTAATCAAATCCTTGACTAGCACAGTGTGTCTTGGAAAAACAACGAACAAAAACAAACTATCTTAAGTCGTTTGCAATAATCATTCGGAACTATTTACTACTTCAATTTAACAAGTCCGAAACTTTACCAACGATATTAAGATGCTTACATCATGACTTTTGTTCTTTAAGGTGTAGTCAGAAGCTCGAGTGTCCATTGATACTATTGTATATGTATGTATAGTTGTTCTATTTAAACAAAGTAGTGCAGTTTTAAACTGCAGTGAACTTAATTTTTATTAGATAGTCACAAAACGTGATCTTAGTTTTTAAGTTAACGTACATGTACAGGTGTTAACTATTATCTTTTTCAAAGTACATAAAGATAGTTCTTACTAGATGATTATAGTTTTAATTTGTTTATAAAGAAATTACTGTTCTTGTTTCCTAATAAATATTTATAAGTAATTTACTAGTAGAAGTGACATGTTTTAAATCTTTAAATTCTGTTCAACCAATAAAACGACTAAAAACCTCTTTAAACTATATTGATACAAACCTTGACTAATATTTACGTGCTTATTAACATATGAATAATACATACATACACATCATGCCTGATTCCCTGTAGAGGGGTAGGCAGAGATCACGGATCCTCATTTGCCTCGATCCTGACAGACCAATTTCTTCATTGAAACTCATACACCTTCTCATACACTCGGCGGTTCAATGTACTTCTAACGTCACTCAAATATGGCGTCTATCTGACTGTCTTTTTGAACCAGCCCCTGCGTAACTGCCGTAATGAATAGTAATACCAAATAATGTACCTTGTTAATTTCCCATAAAATATAGCTTTTGATTAATAACTAACGGGACTTATCGCGCATGTTTTTATATAATAAAGTTACCTTTATTAACCCGACGTTTCGGCTACGTTGCAGCAGCCATGGTACCATGAGTATAAATCGTGAATCTCTTAAAACTATAAATATAGCTTTGTAAGTAATTAAGAGGAAAGTCGGCGGTTTAATATCGAATTAAAATGAAAGTTCTTTTTGTATACAATACAATGTCGACTTTCAATGTAGCGACTGTCTGTGATTTATGTCTGATATTGTTAAACTTAATGGCTGTTCATTGTTAATATCAGAATGACCTGGCGAATGAATTTGTGGTCATTTTAATGTAATTTCTATATTATAACTGGCGAGTGTGTATGTGAGTTACGAGTAATGTAGCGAAAGTGGTTTTTTGGGGTCAAGAAATATGAACCTGGGATCTCTGTCTAACCTATCAATTGGTAACAGTCGTGCATACATCGATATATTCGCGTCTTTGCGTCATTTACAGGATAGGTAGAAACTATGGGTGGCCTTCCTGAAATATTTGTGCAATTCTTTTAATTGAACTGTATATATATATGTAAATAAACCAATTGTTATTAGTCTATTTAGTATTTAAAACATGTTCTTTAATCTCAAATCAGGAATACTACATTCCCATCATTATAATCAGTATAAACGTAGTGTGAAGAACATTAATAGGTGTGAGTGAAGCAAGGTAAGATTCAGTCTGTCTATCCCATTGAGGCCGTAGAAGCGTGAATATATATGATTATATAACAATACTTAGCTACGCACAAAATATTTCAAGTTGATCCAAATCTCGTTAGGAAGAACAAAGGTTTTTATGTCCAGACAATATTACGCTTTATACTTTGAAAAATAAAGTTCATTTTAGATTGTACCTTTTAAAAAATTTAAAAAATTTGAAATTTTATAATAATGATGTTACGCACCATTGGATCGGCTTTTGGTGAAAATGTGCCAGGATAAAGGTCGGTTGAGGCTACCGACCTCTTTACTCGAAGTAAACATTGAATTGATAATGTTCTTTTTAAATTGAATTGTTAGTTTGATGGTAGATTGTTTTGTTATTTAATAAAACTTAATTATTATCAAATACGTAACATTGTACATAATCTTAGGAGATACTTAAACATATTATTGAAGTTTTGCTGTTCATTGCGATTTGATAAATTCTGAATAAACAAAAATGTCAAAAAGCAAATTTTTTATTGACTTTGTTTGCAAATAGTTAGGACGTGAAATTTAATGTAATTTCTTTCCAGATCAGCATCACTACATTATATAAAACAAAGTCGCATTCTCCATCCCTATGTCCCTTTGTATGCTTAAATCTTTGAAACTACGCAACGTATTTTGATGCGGATTTTTTTAATAGATAGAGTGATTCAAGAGGAAGGTTTATATGTATAATAACATCCATTAAATAGTGGAGTAGGCTATATATTTTATACCCGTGCGAAGCCGGAGCGGGTCACTAGTTATGTATAAAGCGAATGATTGAAAATAGAACAACACTGATGTTCGATTAACCATCTCAGTTATATTTTTACCTACGCTGATTAAGTGTCTACCCTTCTGAGTATTAAAATCATAATAATATATCAATAATATGCGTAAGCCAGAAAACACATTAGTGAATAAATTAATCAAAACACAGCTTATTATTAAAACACAAAACGCGTTCACGACCATTAACCCTTGTGGAGTAAGTAGTCAGAGGTTCAGGTGTCCATATCCGCTATTGCGAAGGTATCTCTATGGCCACCTCGAACCCACGTGTTGACCAGATAGTCAGTACTCAATGTGACAGGTGGTAAGCCATGTCGCCATTTACAAGCACTAACTATTACCTGTTAACTTATTGTTATTCTTACGGAAATGGGGTCGACCCGAACAAAGATTAGTTCCTAAACATCTAAACATACATATTTATGTATGTTCTATGTTTGTATGTGTGTATGTATGTATGTTACGAGCTTCCGTCTTTCAATTTGAGCCGGAACTGAGAAATTTCGTAATTTCATCTCCTTAGGAACAGGGATTGGAAACCGGTAAGTCGCGACCGGTTTGTTACCGGTTCTCTGATACCGGTATTGGCGATGCGTTGTGAACTACTTTTATTGCTAATGTGTACCTTAATAATATAATTATGGCTTTGAGAATAATATTTAGTTCATATTACATCACAGTTACGTCTTTAGATGTATTTTACATGCATACATTCACGTCCTTTTATTCATTTCGGAGCGGACAGTACCTCGGAGACACGATAATATCTCCTAGGTCTAATTTTAGCATGAATATTCATTCGATGGGGTTGCGATGTTTGTTGGAACAGGTTGCTAGCCCATCGCTCGATTGATTCCTTTTAAGATTAATTCAGAAGTATTTTGTAAGAGGAAATTAAGGGTTTCCCGTGATGATAACGTGTAATAGCTGTGTTATAAAAGAAGACTAAGGGGCTATATGTATTCTTCAGCATTTAGACTGTATAATACTTACTAAATAAAATAGGCTGTTTGGGTTATATAATATTGGTAAACATAGTTTCATGCATCCGCTACGCTTAATGATTAGCGTATTAAAATAGCTTTTTTAGAGATGAGATACTTTATGTATAATATATATTATATGTATATAAAGGGAATCGTTTTGTGGCTAACAATCACAAAAAGGGACAAGTAACCACCAATGAATAAACCTAACTAAGCCATTCTATTACAGTACTTGTAAGTTAATATACACTGACGTCTGTAACAGTAATAGAAAAAGACATTTTGGATAATTGGGGTAGGGTACTCAAATAACGTGAGGACCCAAACCTTATAGGGTTCTAGGGCTTTTAAGGTACAGATTATATACCTTGATAATGTGGTAGCATATATCGGTAACTTTAAAAGGCTTATTTCTCGGGTTAGATTTTTAATAGAGCAATTACTAATATTTGAAGATCAGTCGTAATATAAGATATATGTTAACTGTATTATTTAGTTAAGACAATAAATCGAGATATCTTGATAAAGTAAATTTAAACCCTTTCAAATAGCTTTGATATTTGTAATCTAAATAAAAAGTGCAATATTTAACAAAATATACTCTTATTTAACTACATAGACAAGCAACCGTTACATTTTAATAACTTCATGACTCTTTTATTCCAAACAGACATACATACACACACATCACGTCTGATTCCCTGTAGAGGAGTGGCTGAGATCACGGATCCCCATTTGTCCCGATCCTGACAGACCACTTTCGCTTCATTCACACTCATACCCTCTCATACACACTCGGTGGTTATAGGTCTACCGTCACCCTTTTTCTATATAGCATTTTTTTATTCCAAGCTTTGTTCAATAGCGTAAAACTAATGCAAATATATATTTTAGTATTCATATCAAGCTCGGTAAAAAGCGAAAGATACCGGTTCCCTTACCGGTAAAAAGTTCAATCCCTCAAGGCATTTGCATTTTTAACAAGTTTACCTGCAGCCAAGACGGTAACTAAGACCTGTTTCCTTAATAGGCTTAGAGCCGACATCGACTGGGAATAGATGTCAATCAATCAATCAATCAGCCTATGACAGTCCACTGCTGGACGTAGGCCTCCCCAAGGTAACGCCACAAAACACGATCACTCGTGGCCCTCAGCCAACCACTACCAGCGACCCTTTTCAGGTCATCAGTCCATCTGGCAGGGGGGCGTCCTACACTACGTTTACCGAGACGCGGTCGCCATTCGAGAACCGCTTTGCTCCAACGGTCGTCGGTTCTGCGACAGACGTGACCGGCCCACTGCGACTTCAGCTTGCAACATCGATAGACAATATCTACGACATTGGTTCTCTGCCGGATAATCTCGTTCCGGACTCTGTCCCTTAACGAGATACCCAGCATCGAACGTTCCATTGCTCGCTGAGCGACATGCAATCGGTGAGCCAGCCCGACTGTCATGTTCCACGTCTCGGCACCGTATGTCATTACAGGTAGGACGCACTGATTAAATACCCTGGTCTTAAGACACTGCGGTAGTGGCGACGAGAAGATATGACGCAACTTCCCGAATGCTGCCCAGCCCAGGTGCACTCTTCTGGAAATCTCACGCTCGAAGCTGTCCCTACCCATTTGTAGAACCTGGCCCAGGTAGACATATTCCTGGACCACTTCGAGCGTTTCTCCACTGATCGTGATCGGCCCCGGGACAACGAGCTCATTGAACATGACTTTTGTCTTGTCCAAGTTCATCCGGAGACCGACCGACCGTGAGGCAGCGTTCAGACTGTGCAGCATTCCCTGTAAATCCTGCAGCGAACCCGCCATTATGACAATGTCGTCAGCGAAACGGAGGTGCGTGAGGTATCTGCCATTGACATTGATACCCATCCCAGTCCAATCCAGAGTTTTGAAGACGTCCTCCAGTGCGTTTGTGAACAGTTTCGGGGAGATGACATCCCCCTGTCTCACTCCTCTGAGCAACTGTATAGGACTTGTCTTTTGGTTTTGGACTTGAACAGATATCGATGCCACGCTGTATAGGCTCCTCAACACCTGCACATAACGCCAATCGACCTGGCATCGCTGCAAAGATTCCAGAACAGCCCAGATCTCGATGGAGTCGAAGGCCTTCTCGTAGTCCACAAAGGCAAGACACAGCGGCTGGTTATACTCATGAGACTTCTGTATAACCTGCCGCACTGTGTGGATGTGGTCTACGGTACTGAAACCTTTTCGAAATCCGGCCTGCTCCGGCGGCTGCTGTATACATATGGACATATATGAACCTTTGTGTTGGTCCTTAAGGGTAGACAATGTGAAGAAAATGTAGGGGGTTTAAGTTTTAGTTACTTTGAAATAAGAAATCTGTTGTATATTTTTGATGATGATAAAATAAAGCATGTTGACTAAGCATTTTAGTTATTAATAATAAAGAGAAACCGAGATGGTTCACACAATCCTCTGGATGAATATATTGGATATATTAGTATACATTCACGTTCCTAGACCCTTTCAGGGTGGATAGGTGTTAGGAGATAATATACTTTCAGTCACATCATCCTTCGAAGGTTGGTATAGTTACTATGAAATTATGAAAAGTTGCTAACTCATAGTTCAATCAAAATCTCACTTCTCATGGCATTCGGACCAGAGGTCGTCTACTAATCCGTTTTAGCACAATCGTACTTCAATATCATTTCAGTAAGTAATAGTGTTGTTGATAGTGGAGTAACAAAATTGTTAATTTCCCCATTTATAACAGCAAAAGTATCTAATTTCGTCTTAAAAATGCCGTATTTTGTCACTTTTGCTCTTACAAAAACAATTTCACACTGTTACTCAATCGATATTTTGCAAAAACCATTAGTGCACTTAAGCCCCTGAATATTAACCATACTAAAATGTTACCCATTCGTATGTATGAACCTTACAAACTCACTACATATCACGTACAACAATTACATACATGCTCGACGAATATCAAACGTGACTTTAATAATTAAAACGTCGAAGCTAATCGCTCAGTTGACGAATGCATGAGTAATGCTTTTCTGAGACCTTTTCAGACTTGTAATACCATTTTAAGACGCCATTTTGTGTATAGCGTACATTAACACAAGTTGAGACTATATTACCTTGCAGGGTAGTCATACGTCCAGATGGTAATCTGGACAATTATGTATATGTTAGTGTTCATCTGTACATACATACATACACATCACACCTGATTCCCTGTAGAGGGGTAGGCAGAGATTGCAGATCCCCATTTGTCCTGATCCTGACAGACCTCTTTCGCTTCATTGACACTCGTACACCTCCTCATACACACTCGGCGGTTATAGGTACTCCTAATGTCACCTTTTTTCAATATAGCAGCTATCTGACTGTTATGTCTTATTAGGCCGGCCCCTACATAACCGCCCAACGTAGCTATATTGCCTTGCGGGGTAATCATAGATCCAGGTGTTAATCTGTACAATTATGTTAATGTTAAGCCTATTACCTCATGCTAGGTAGTCGTGGAATCTGTATGTATTTGTAAACGTGATGTGAGGGCCACACTACAACTTGTTGTTAGCGAATAGTTTTGTTTAAAATAATGTAAATCTGTTCATTCTCGTAGGATATCGCTTATTTATAATAAAAGGCAGGGTTCTTTATAATTATTTATTTGATGTTGCCTTTATTAATTAATAATCCTTAGCAAAATTGAGATATTCTTCTCAAGGCGGGTGTACGTAGTGAAGAACAAAAGAGCATGTATGAGAAGGTTAATTGATGTCAGTGTAGCAAGAGAGATTTGCCAGGATCGTTCCAGGTGGCGATCGATAGTCTTTGCCTATCTCGCGTTTATATATGTATGTATAAACTCTATACTAAATTACAATAATCCTAAACACCTGACCATAAAACTGGTACAAGTAGGCAAAGGTATGTATCTCAAACTTGACTACAAACGCGCCTTTCATAGTAATCGCTCTCTACTAATCTCAAAGAGAATGCCTCACTTTGAAATGCTTGCTTGGGTTAAGGCGCAGTTGTACGATAGTGAATCGATGAATTTATTTTATTGTAGCTTGTGTAGGAACTTAGTAAGCAATTCTAGAATAAAAGGAAAATCCTAACGGAGTAAGTAACAAGATAAATATTTTTTACGTCTCATTGGCTAGTTATATTTTATAGTGTGACGAAATCCTATTGATACACATTTATTTCTAGAAATAGAAATGGGGAATAGTTTGTGAACACGATATTATTATTAAACTAAATAGAGCCAATCAATCATAAACCAATATAAAGTTGCTATACATGACAAACGCTAAAACACCTAAGTAACTATAAGTTAATCACATTATATATCAACCCGTCTGGTATTTACCTAGTTACATACACACATATTCACGCCTGTACATCCCCAAGGGGATAGACAAAGACTATCAATCGCCACCTAGAACGAACCTCACAAATATCCCTTGCTTCACTCACACCCATTAACCTTCTCATACATGCTCTTCTATTCTTCACGCTGCTAGTTACACTATCAAATCTTAGTATACTAAAATATAAGCATACCTGACAGTAAGACTGCCTTAACCAGCTATTACACTGCCTTGAACACAATAGACAGAACGCGTATTGGATAATCGTACGAAAGCAATTCAAACGAAATTTCTCCAACCTTGACTCAACTGACCTTTACTAGCTTTCTAAACATGTTTTGATGATAGTAACTCAATTGTGTACACGTGATGTTTGATTGATTACACGTGCTTGTATTAGGTTTTAATGTGACTAAGTATGTGCATTTCTTATCGGGCGTAATGGGAAGAATAAAATAAGCTTTAAATCAAAAACTTTATTTATGAAAAAACAAAATAAATTAAAACTTAAATCTAACAAAAAGTAAATAATTTCACAGCGCCACTAGTGTCCTGAATTTGTGCATCCAGAAGCAAAAGCCAGCACACTAGCAACGTTGCCCCGCTGGATAGCCAACGACAACCTCTGGGCCAAAAACTCCCCGGAACGTCTATCAAGAACAAAAATCTTGTATTAAATAACATTGTATCCCCATTGAATATTCATGCTAAATAGTGATCTAGGAGATAATATAGTGTCTCCTAGGTTCTGTCCACCTCGAAAGGAATTAAGGGACATGAATGTATACGTGTGTAAAGGTGATCAGTGTATTGAAATAATTTAACTGATATAACATAGGTTTTACGTTCATACTCACGTCTAAGCCTTTAATAGTACTTATACTTAAACATAGTCTCAATTAAGTTACAACTTCCCTTAATCTCCTTTAGCATATAAATCATGATATTGATGGCTTCAATATTTAATATGAACCTAAGAAACTTTATATCAACTGTGTCACTTTTACCATTTACCTTCTAAAATTACATTTAATATTATTTAGCAGTGCGGTAAGGCATTTATGATTTATTTGTAATATGTTTCTAGTCTATCGCCCTATAATTTCCATATCCCTTCAAAAACGGCGCCTACATACATACATACTCGTATATTCACACCTCTAAGTCCTTAACGGTATAGGCAGATCCTGACAAATCTTTCTAGCTTCACTCACACCCATTATCCTTCTCATACATTCTCTTCTGTTCGTTTTATACATGCGCCTATATATTGAAAAAAGTATTCAAGCTATTGAAGTAGCGGTCTAACATTGAATCCAGAAGCCTTTTGTTAGGTACTGACACGCTAATCAATATCTTAGGAGGTTTATCCGTCTTAGTAATGACGGATCACGTTTCACGGCTGTTTCTAGACGTCCTTGTTTTGTATATTGACAGCGACATCTTTTGTTCTAGCTTAAGATTATTTATTAATGAGATTACTTTTATTAAGAGAGAATAATGTATTTATATGAAATAAAGTAACAAACCAATATAAAGAAAGTACTTTTACGACGGGGTAAAAAATTGCAGTGACTAGTTATTGCTAAATTAATTGCGGGTTTAGGTACAATTCCTTGGTCATCTCGACCCCACGTGATCACCAGATAAGTATTCTGCAACCAACTTAATAAGTATTTCATGTCACAGTATATACTAAATTTGTCTTTTTCTGTTTTTCGAGGAATTTGTAGATTTCCGAACGATTTATCCTTCATAGTTAAAATTTATATTATAGAAATGCTTAGAAAATAAGTTGTTTGTGTAGTTATATGAAATTGCTAATGCTGTAGCATTCAAGATGTAGTATGTAATGCAGACAAAACCTTCAAAGGGAGTAGTGCTACTATTACACTAAACTGATGACGTCACGACCGTCACGCAACATCCAAAACACACAAAAAAGTTTGAGACGATGTAATGAAAGTTTCATTTTAAAAATGTTTTATATTATTCAATTCGATAAAAGGTATACTCTAGACTCTCGACTTATCAAGGAAGTGTATGGAGGCGCCAACGTTTATCTCGGGTCACGAGGGCCCATTCGATGCAAATTAATCGATTCATATTGTCAGTATCAATTCAATGAGTGTTATTAAATCATATTAAGCAGAAAGGACCACTTAGTGCGAATAACAATTGATTCTACTGTATCGCACGATTCAATTTCGACGATTTATAATATATTTTATAAAAACCTATATACTTGAAAAGGACATGACATGGTCTATCAAGAAAATGTGTAATGAAGCGAATATGAAAGGAGGATTAAGAAAGGAAGTTATAGAGCCAAAGTGGAAGGTAGAGTTGGACGGGTTAGGCCGTGTAGAACTTATAAAGATCCAATTGGAGACATTCATATCAAGGCAGGTATTTGCAGTATGAAGAAAAGAAGATCATCTGAAGGTTAAGGGATGTTAGTGAAGCATGATAGATTTGTCGGGATCGTTAAAGGTTGCGATTGATAGTCTCTGCCTATTAGTAGAGGAGTGTATGTTTGTAAGGCTTTTATATCTTATGAATTCGGAGGCTTATTTATATTATGATTCGATGTAGGCAATTTTCTTTGTTGACTTGTTTGGTATATGGTGAAAGTGATGGCAAGAAAATTACTGGATTAATTAAAACAACATCGTAATTTTCGGGTCTTTGATCTTTTTAGGGTAACAAGTCTGAGGCTGGCATTATAACCAAAATTTTCATCTTAACCATACTTTGATGTTTAAAATATTTTTTCAATACTGCTTATTGCATTAAAGAAAACAAAATATAGAGAATATTATTTTTTAAGAATTGAAACTAAATTTTAAATACTTATTAATAAACCGAACTTAACAAATCCACATTTGTTCCCAATGAATACCTATATAGTATTCTTATATATATGTGCTAATTAATCATACATCAATAAGCAAATGATCATACTAACCTTTACGTTTTGACGACAATTCAAATTACATTACCAAGGACAGTTTAAAATATCGTTCTTTAAGCTACTATCTATCAATCAGTGTTCGAAAAAAACACAATTCATTCATTAAGATAGCGAAGATCAATATCTAACCTGGCCCAAATTACTGAACAACAAATTAAGGCTACGAACAAAGTGAGACAATCTCATAACTCACATTCGTAATACAAATTGCGAACTGTGCTTTGCCAAGCGTTCGTTTAATAAGGGAGGTTGGTTACTGAGATTTTTCTCCGTAACTTGATATTTAGTATTTCAGGGAATAAATGGTTTGTAGAAGAGTGGGTTCTTTTTATGAAACATCAAGTTATTGGAAGGCATGATTCTATATAGGCTGTTATAATTTATAAATCATTATTGAATACGGGTGAAAATACCAAATTAATATCCAATCCATATCCATGAAAAAAACGTAATAACCAGTTGAAAAAACGTACTTAAATCTACATATATGACATTTTGTTGGTAACATGTTAGGGCGAACTAATCACACACAATCAGCTGATTATACGCTACATCTACTACTAGCATAGTATTCTTATATCTGTTGCTATATTATTTATAAAATACATCTTACATGTAACAACTAGATCGCCAACGCCTTCCTCTCACTACCTTACCGCCCTTAATCCGTTAAGCGGTCAGTCACTTAATCCAGGCAACAAAATTCATAACACTTCGTTTATACCGACTTTTTGCGAGGAATACTAAATGGGGACGAGTGTACGTTTTGATACCGTTGCCTTTGTGACGTTGTGAGTGAATTATTACGTTTTTCCTTAAAATGTTTACCATTTTTTCATTACGGGGTCGTATCTACAAGTATAATACACATTTGAATCACGCCTGTTTTCCTTCAGAAAGTTAGCAGAGATGATGGATCCCATTTATTCTGATGTTTGCAAACACTTTTCGTCTTAAAGACAATACATCTCCTCATAAAGATTTACATAGGCAGTTATAGGTACTTGTAAAGTATGTAAAAATGATAAGTGCTAAATTATTTATGTAGGCGTATTTTATTTCCTACGTATATTTATTTTTGAAAAGTCATTTTTGTCGTGTTTATCTTATACGTAAATAGATTTCTTTTAGCTGGCTTCTTATCGATCCCCTTTAAAGTTGATAGATACTAAATATTACAGAATTACTGGCAGATCTCGGTAATATATGTTCACGCCTCTACTTCCTTAAGAGAATAGATGTAGACTATCGATCGCCTTTTGGATCGTGTTAATATGGCATGGATATGTTAGTAATACATCAAATTAATATCATAACTACTAAATAAATAAAGATTAAAATAACCTAATAATTATAAAATAAAATCTTAAAGCTGTATTATTGATGTTAGTTAGTAGGTGTATCTGTAGATATGACTAGGTTAAGTTTACTTTGTTCACTACTTGTGTTTGTAATAATTAACCGATTTCTCTCTCAATCCTAATGATTTTGTTCTTAATTGCATTAACTATTAAGAATGACCGTGTTTCCTAGTTTATACTAAAATAACATACATACTCATAAGTTTAATCACTTCTACAGTTTCCCAAAATCATATAATATTTAACATACTCATTCACGATTAATAACTAACGGGACTTATCGCGTAAGATTTTATAAAATAAATTTACCTTTATTAACCCGACGTTTCGGCTACGTTGCAGTTTTTATTATATAAAAACTTACGCGATAAGTCCCGTTAGTTATTAATCATGAGTATAAATCGCGAATCTCTTAAAACTACAATACTCATTCACACATACATTTATGTACGTACCGTTTCAAAATGGATAAAACTTTTTAGCAACTATAAGTCTTAATATAAACTATATACATACATATCACGCTCGTATTCCTACAGAGGGGTAGGCAGAGATCAAGAATACTCATTTTTCCGATCTCAGCATACCAGTTTCATCTAGTTGACACCCATACACCTCTCTATATACACTCAAAAAGAACTATTAATCGAGTTGGATTGTATACTTTATATTGTAGCGTATTTTATTTACATACTTTAGCTATCTATCTATTTGCAAAAAAAGGTTAAAGAAAGAGGTTTCTCGAAAGAAGTCGACTTTATTGGCGGACGCTGATGGATGACCACGATAAGGTCGGATGAGGGAATCTGGGAGAGCCTTTATGGGGTGGCAGATCATCTTTTCGTCTAAAGAGGCCATTATTTTGGCCCTTTTTAAAAATCATTCCGGATTTAAAGGCCTTTTGAATACCGAATTTAATCTGATCGTGACTGTTTTAGAATGTTTTTCATTCATTCAGTTTAATGTAGTTATTATTAGTTCATTTGTTTTAGTACTTTGTGTGACGAAAATAAAATTATAGACAATTAGTCAGATCCTTAATTTCCTTTTGAAATTTGTGTAGATATAATTATTTAGGGTATAAAAATATCATATACGTAAGTCAAGTTTCATCTATCTCTTTATTTTAAAATTATTTATATCTCAGAAACAGAACTTGATCGTATGAATTACTATCAACAAATTATTACCTTTGCTATCATACGTTTGTTAAAAAGGTAATTAACAAAATAAATCCTTAAACGTGAAGCTTCAAAAATAAATTAGAAAATAAAAATAAACAATGTCAATGTTTAACTACTTCCGTCTTAGACTATGAAAACTCAATAGCCTAATAGTCATAGCCAAAGTCAATAACCTTAAGTCTTCTGATCTGAAAGAGAACAAAGTGTTATTTATCTGCCCTCTCCTAAGTTGGTCTGCAATCGCTTTATAGATAAAAGTCCTTTCAAGAGTTATTGAAGGACATCTTTGTTTTGTTTCTTTGATCCTTCCGAAATAGAATACCTACCTTTCTGCTCTTTACGTAGGAAGTGTCTAAGAAAGTAAGGGTCAATGGAATGTATTGATTGAGCTAGCAAATTGATAGCAATATTCTATAAAAAAACAAAAACAAAACAAAACAAACGCATTAACCCTTGCGGGGTAGTCAGAGGTTCAGGTTTCCATCTCCGCAATTGCGAAGGTAGTAATTCTATGGACACCTCGAACCCACGTGTTAACCAGATAGTCAGTACTCAATGTGACAGGTGGTCAGCCATGTCGCCATTTACAAGCACTGACTATTACCTGTTCAACGAAATTGACAGCAATATTCTATAAACGGTAGATTAATAATGCTAAGAGACAACCAGTGTCAGGCAAATGTTTTTGACTTTCAATGAATGTACTGTACTTGTACTTATGTTAAATAAAAACATTTGACTTTGACTTTATATGCCACATAATGCTATGAATGAAATTAAGCTAAACGTGACCATATGCTTTCTATATCCGTTATAGGGTAGAAACATATTCGGATGTCTTTTCAGCTATAGCAAAGAAATTCATTTATAGGTGATACGGAGTGATTAAGGCTATATATATATACTTAGAGATTCTTTCCGTATATATAGGTTTTAAAGGATGTTAGGTAGGGGCCAGCCCAATGAGACATGTGACAGTCATAGAGGCCATATTGAAAAACGGTGTATGATGCCTTCAGAAGGTGTATGACAGTCCTTTTCACCAGAGTTAACAAATACTCGTATATATCTTAGTTTTGTTTCTTTCATCTGTGCGAAATAGTATTGCAAATATATGCTTTTCTGCTCTTTACGTAGGAAGTGTTACAGAAAATTGGGCTTAATTGAATCTTAGACGATAAATACATAATATAGTAAAACAAATGTTGTAAAAAAACATCAGAACACGAAAGTTATAATATGATTCAATACTTAACGACCATTATCTATTATTGGTAGTCTCAATTTAGGTGTCTTTTTTATCAATTGTCAGTTAGTACATTTTTATGGCCGACCTAAAGTTACCGAGATATTATTTGTTACAGAATTTTTAATAGAATTTATGATGTTAAAAGACAACCAGTGTCAAAAATGTTTTGACTTTCAATGAATGTACTACATTTGTACTAAATAAAAACATTTGAGTTTTAACGTTCTGTCCAGCTATAAAGGCATTGAAGTGCTTGAGTATAAAGGTAGTCCTTTTCAACTGAGGACTTATTGAAAGGGGATAACTTTGTTTTGCTTCTTTTCGCTTCGAGCCTTTGTTCGCCAACTATTGGTCGTTTTGTCTTTGTCTAGTTGCCTAGGCTATGACTGGTTTTGAGGAATCTACAAATATGCTATGTTGTCTATGAATAGGTGGGGTTACTAGGGGTACAAATAACTTAGATAAGGGATAGAATAAGTAGGATCGGATAGTTTAGTTTTCTATACCTCTGAAAACATTTGATCAAAAAAGGTAGTTAAAATTCGAATTAAACTACAGAAAAGTTCGAAAAATAAAACTGGTAATTCGATACTTAAACGTTTTAATCCAGTACTCAAAATTATGTAATTAAATTACATATACTATGTATTCATAGTAAGTTAATATGTGAATGAAGTTATAATAGCGAAATTCGTTAGGAGCCTTCAATGAGGTAATCGATAGTCTCTGCCTATCCCTTTAGGGACGTAGACTCATAGTGTCTTTATTTACTTCTAATAAAATATATGATCTTTACAAACACACGCAGTAACAAATCAACACATCAAACCTTTCACCAACCACCGATCAAATCACATGAGCACTCTTAAGCCACGCTTACACAATCAGGGTCAAAGACTCACTAGGCTAACATGGCCAATGAATCCGAATGCCTGGCTAATCTCAAGATAGCAGCAACGGTGCTTTGCCTTTTAACCTGTCACGAGTCACGATGGGACCGGACCAGACCTCTAAGGGTCTAAGTATACATGACAGGAAATTTCTAGAGTAAGGGCCATATTAGAACTATAGAGAAAAGGTTTTTGAAAGTTATAGAAAGACGGTTTTTGCTTCAATAATTATAATGATACAATAACTCACAATAGTTTATGATGAATAAATAAAACTGCACGAGTAAGTGTTAAAAAGAATTGTACATTTTCGAAATTTCGCAAAAATTAAATTTGTACACCAAAATAATATAGCCCCATCACAAAACCTAACCTTTGCAGTGTGTTCATAACTGTTGTACTTTCCATATTTTTAATGTGCATATCATTATTTTTGATAAACATTTTCTATAATATAGGTCAAATAGTTAATGTACAGCAGAATGTTAATACTTCCATTTTACAACTTAATTCATACTCCACGATTTAGTAATAATAACTCATACGTGTGTCGTTATACATATAATAATATGATACTTGTATATAGATTAACTAGTGACCCGCTTCGGCTTCGCACGGGTATAAAATATATAGCCTACTCCACAATTTAATGGATGTTATTATACATGTAAACTATCCTCTTGAATCACTCTATCTATTTAAAGAAACCGCATCAAAATCCGTTGTGTAGTTTCAAACATTTAAGCTTACAAAGGGACATAAAGACAAAGAAAGCGACTTTGTTTTATATTATGTAGTGACTATAGAAACTCATACTCCAACTCATACAAAGTTCTACCAAACATTTCTTTTCGAAATCCTTTATATAGGGTCAGATATGTAGCCACCCTTAACCCGGAATAGGATTGAACCATTCGATTTTACGGGCGCACCTTTTCCGATATCGTGCGATTCACAAATTGTTTTTAAAGGCAGACCAATTCTACGTTCTTTCACCAAAACCTTATATAGAAATTCCAGGTCAGATGCCTTTTCATACATCACGAACCAAATATATAAAGAGGACCCGGCGTAAGGAGCGGTCCCCGTTACGCGGCGCGGAGGCCAAATGTCGTGTTTTAAGTGGTGCGGAGTCTAAAAATGTGCAGTAGAAAGATGATACCTAATTTGATTGGCCGATGCCGTGTTTTGATTGGTTGTAATATCCCCCCTCCATCACGCGTACCTCGTTTCACCCCGCGTAATGCCACGCTAGTTTCGATACAAATATTGCATAAGGCCGACTCCTCTTATTAATTATTCCATGTCATAGATTCATTTCATGTCATTCTTGAAGAGAGGAGGATAGAGATGAGGGTTCCACATTTATTTCGATCTGGGCAAATGAGTTTTGCGTCATTGACATTTATATACTTCTTCATATACACTTTCTTTTAGCCAGACTATAAGAAGATACTATAGGACTGGGGTTAAAGAAACTATTGAGCTATGTAATAGTCACTTGACACTATACTAATGACACAATAACCTAGTTCCCGTTTGGACATGCACAAGTTATACCCCCTAGTTTGTAAGTTTTTTTATTGTAAACGTTTTGTATTGTATATGTTTTTGTGGATGTAAATAAACGCTTTTTATTATTATTAAATACATAGAGAAAAAAAGTTCTAAATACTCATATGTTTTGTAAGCTATATTACCCATATACATATAAAGATTTAATGTATAGTGTTGTTTTTTTTATCGTTCGTCTATCGTAGTCAGGTTTTGCGTGTTCATCCCCGAAAATTGCGTATAAAGTGATGTATGGTCACATCGGACCCACATTTCAACAGATAGCGAACACCCAAATACATATAATGTACATTCTATCAAACAGCTTATACTAGTCCACTGCTGGACGTAGGCCTCCCCAAGGGTACGCCACAAAACACGATCATTCGTGGCCTTCATCCAGCCACTACCAGCGACCTTCTTCAGGTCATCGGTCCATATGTCACATTGAGTACCTGACTATCTGGTCAACACGTGGGTTCGAAGTTTAAAGTTTTAATTTATATACTCTTTTATTAAATATAACTTCATTGATGTAACGAAAACCAGTGTTTTCAGGAAAACCTAGTTAAAATAATATAAGCTGAGAATCAGAGGATACTTTATGTAGGCCATGACAATTTTCTGAGGTTCCTCTGAAAAATTGCCATCGTTTAGGGTCATAATGGCGTGTAGGTATTCGGTCATCCCATTTGCGTACATAAATTCCTCTTTGTGAGCGAAGATTAAGAATATGAATACTAAAGCGGTGTTTTAAGGGCTTGTAAGAGAAAATACATACTGGGTGATAGGGTGTTTCTTTAAGGAATTATGATTGTAATGTTATGTCTATTTGTTTAAGTGTCAATGAAGGGAAAGTGTTTTTTTTTCGGGAAAGGGGGTCCGTGATCTCTGCTTACCTTTTACAGGGAATCGAGCGTGATGTGTATGTTTGTATGTTGTCTTTTAGTGTAGTTAAAAGTTTGAATACCCCTCCGTATCTGAATTTATAGTACATACTCAACAACAATAACAATTTATCGTACGCGAATAAAATTAAATATTTATAAGAAATACGTAATAAACACGACAAGTGATTAAATCTTCACTATTTTACCCCATAACTAAACACTTAGGTATTAAAATCTATATTACAATTAACAAAACAAAGTAAAACTAAAAAAATATTACAAAACTCCGTAATCAGAAATTGAAAGTAAAAATAAGGAGTGACGTAACGATCGAAAACATCGATACATATCGTATTTCATCGATATCGTACGATTCGGACCGCCCACGTATATTATAATAGTGACAGGTGTTAATTATTGTGACATACACATTCATTGTTTTGTATTCGACGAATGATGTAATAATTCTGTTTATTTATTGCATAAAGGAATTTTCTGTAAAGGGAAATACAAATACGATACATTATATTGCTGATTCGATATTCTTGTGGTTTAGGGACCAACCGCAATGATATACTGTAGGTATATGCTTATATATCTCTAGTATCGGATAGAACAGATACATACATATATTCACGCCTTAACGCCCCTAAAGAGATAGACAGAGACTATCGATAGCTACTTTGAACGATCCTGACAAATCTTCCTTGCTTCACTCACACCCATTAACCTTATCATACATTCTCTTCTATTCTTCACGCTGCGTTCACCTCCAGAAGAGAGAATCGTGTTTTAGTAAAGTAGAAGTATATTATTATTAGTTATCTTAGGTATTTGTGAGTGATAAACAAGCAAGCACTACCATATATCTTACATCTTTGCTTTCATCAATAACCTATCAGTTTATGTTCGAAAGGTTTATAACCTTTTTAGAAACTAACAAATTGAGAGTTTATAAAAGCAAAGAGTCTTTTTTTATATATAATAGTACTATTATAAAAGCAAAGGGTCATTTTTTATATATAATAGTACTATTATTTTAAAACCATAAAAACATACGGTTTTTCTAGTAGTGAAACTACAAAAATGTTAAAAATTAACCAGCTTACATACATCCCATATCTTACAAAACTAATTAGGTTATATTAGACTACCTAGTTTTAACACAGTATTTAACCTAAAACACCGAAAGTTTTACATCTTTCAACGCATTTCGAATACAAAGGTTAGTCGTGTTTTTCGCCAAGCAAGCTGTGGCAGACACTGACCAGTAACACCGGTTTAGCTCATTCCACTCCTAAAACGTGAGAAAAGCCTTCTAAAGCCACTCTAAAACCACCTTTACCCCTTTCACTTAAAACTCATAATACAACAACTGCAATAGCAAAGTCAAGCAAATTCAACCGAGTGGTTAAGTAGAACATTCTAAGCTTTGTGCCCAAGATTACAAAGGTCAATTCAGGTTAACAGGTTTCGGGGTTTGTGCCTTTTTGTTATTAGATAGAGTGCATGCTGATTATTGGCCGTAGGCTGTATACACATACTTTAGTTATGTATAGTTTTTTCTATAAGTTTGCCACGATGTAAACAATGTGCATATTACATAGATATAATTAAATGACGACCTCCGTGGCGCGATCGGTTAGACACCTGAGCGCTAATCGTGGGGTCCCGGGTTCGATTCCCGGTGGTGGAGTTGAGAACTGCTTTTCTACTGCTTTCCAGTCTGGTCGTTGATGATATATGCTATATATGTATTTATCTATATATAATAAGTATATATTTCTTAAATATACGTTGACTAGTACCCTTAACACAAGTCTTAAATGTACTTACCGAGGGGCTAGTTCAATTGGTGTAATAATGACCAAATATTATTATTTATAATTAAAACCCTAAATCCCTGTCGATGTGATACATTCTCGGAGATATATCATCTCTAATTACATGAAAGGTCATGAAAGCTTTGATATATAATATGGGTAATAGATAACTCAACAACAATAACAATTTATCGTACAAGAATAAAATTAAATAAAAGAGAAACGTCGTATACACGACAAGTGATTAACTCTTCACTATTTTACCCTATAACTAAACACTAAGGTATTAAAAACTACATATATTACAATTTACAAAACAAACTATAACCAAAAATTTATTACAAAACAGAGTCCAGGATAACGGAAGCCAATTAGATTTTTATTTAATCTTCGTACGTCCTAGACTAGCTTGGGATTATCATTTTAAAATATAATATTATATTCTTTAAACTACCGTTAATATTATTTAGTTACCATCTGTCACAGTATGACGTAGTTCTTTTGTCACGGTGGCTGACTGTTACATGAAAAGTAGGTTCAGAATGTATTTGTAATATAAAACCGGAATTTTAATGTAAACATGACTACTGACAACCCCAAAAGGGCATATGGTCATGGTAATGAGCCATTTATGTTTTTTAAATAGAACAATCTGGAAGAATCTAATATCATACCAACTACTAGTATCTTCTTTAGTTAGTACTAATATCAACTACTAGTATCTTCTTTAGTTAGTATAATAATTTCTGTCTGCCTCTGTTGAAAGATAGGCGGCATACATACATACAAATCACGCCTGATTCCCTGTAGAGGGGTAGACAGATATCACGGATCCCCATTTGTCTCGATCCTGACAGACCACTTTCGCTGCATTGACACTCATACATCTTCTCATACACATAAAGATGTATTAGGTATACTAGTTCAATATAACTTGTAGTTACACTTACATACTATAAACATTACATGTATACTCATACATACTACCACATTCTCTAACTACTGTTTTCTTTTAGGTCTCTACAATGCCTAGGCTTTATAGTTACCTAGTGCCTATTCTGTGGGCCTAATAACAATTGCAATATCAAGGTAGACCTATTTCTATTCAAAGGCCTGATTGCTAGCTTTTGTGAAACTACTCTCCATTTTTGAATAAACCTACAGAATGAAAATCCTCTTTTTAAAGCATATGGACTTGAATTCAAGGTATATTATTTAGAAAATAACAAATAAAGAGAATTAAATCATTTATATAGACACATATATTCACACCTCTACCTCCCCAATGAGATAGGCAGACTATCGATCGCCACCTGGAACGATCCTGACAAATCTCTCTTGCTTCACTTAACCTTCCATAAACCTTCTTATATATATATATATATATATATTTGAATACAATCTGTATAATATACATATTCAAGTCCTTTATCCCAGAAGATGTTGACTGAATATACTATATACTATATACGAGATATATATATAGAGTAAGTATAAAAACAGAAGCTTTAGCTATTTGTGTACAATACCTAGATAAGTCTTAGGACTTGTCGAAAACACTAGACGGAAACAATTAGTCGAGTCCACTAATAGAATGTAAACACGTCTCGACTGTAGGTAATTAGTTAAATGTCTTTCGTTTTTTTAGTACTGTTTCTTATTTAACTTAATTATCTTGATCTTTTGTGAGATTGTCTTAGGTTTGTGATGTGCTAGTAATCTTTTTAAAATATTTAATATTAAGGTATAAAAGTGTGTGTAATGACGAAAGTGACGGAGGAGACATAATGTCTCCAAGTTTCTGTCTACTCCGAAAAGGATATATATTATACTTATATCATAGTTTTAAGAGATTCGCGATTTGTACTCATGATTAATAACTAACGGGACTTATCGCGTAAGTTTGTGTATATTAAAGTTACCTTTATTAACCTTTATTTTTATTAGCCTGCCCGTGACCATGGCTGCTGCAACGTAGCCAAAACGTCGGGTTAATAAAAGTAACTTTTATTATTTAAAAACTTACGTGATATATCCCGTTAGTTATTAATCATGGATATACTTATACAGAGGAGTAGACTGAGATCTCGGATCCCCATTTTTCTCGGTCCTGGCAAACCACTTAATAACGGAACATACATATGATCATTCCAAGATATGTATTTCTATTTTTTATGTGTTACATACATACATATATTCACGCTTTTACGTCCCCAAGGGATGGGCAGAGACAATCGATCGCCACCTGGAACGATCCTGACAAATCCCTCTTGCTTCACTCACACCCATTAACCCTCTCATATATATCTCATATTATATATAATATGCTCTTCCATTCTTCACACTACGTATAATTACCAACAACTATCTTACATGTACCTACCATAATTTAAACCCAAATCTCTGTCCTGCCTTAGTACAAATAAGGCTTGCACGTTATATAAAGTCATCAACAAAATACAATGTCATTGTATCAGGAACAAAGATAAGAATTGAATTGAAAGATCTCAATGGTGTTTGTAAAACATTGATTAATGAGGTCGGCCTTTTAAGCTTGGGCATCACGACTGGGCCCTTTCAGGGTGGTCAGAGGCTTGAGTGATTGGTGACATGGCTATTTATTTTAGTTTGGAGTATTTAGGGACAAGGTATATTTATATTACAGCCTTTGAAGCATGAAAGTTTACTTATATATAATGAAACACCTTTTTTCAAAAACCAACATAAAAAAGCGTAGGTATTTTTAGTTAGCACCTAAATTATAAGACCTAAAACTCTAAATAGTGTATATATTATTTATATTAGTTTTGGGCTAGTCTGGAACGTAAAAAGAATGCTAACTAGCTGCCGTTCTTTACAGCATGTAGCAGGCGACTAAGGGACTAGGAGTAAATAGAATCTATTGAGCGATGTGCTAGCAACCTGTCACCTGTCACCAATGTTAAATTATGACAACGCAAGCTCAATATTCATTTTAGGACACAATATATCTCATTGGTTCTGTCCACCCAAAATGGGATTAAAGGACGTAAATGTATTGTAGTATGTATTTTTTTACATTATATCTATAATTATGTATCATAAACTCAGGTATTTAGTTCCCTTAATTCTATTCATTCCTTGGAGATTGCGACACGTGAAGGGTATTTTTTTGTATTGTTTTGTAACAGTTGTAAATTTTTTGTTGTTTTGTATAGTTGCAAAAATTTCTTTTGTTTTGTACAGTTGTAAATTTTTTGTAAAGTTGTTGTTGTGTATAGTTGTAAACAAAGTAATTTAATAAATAGGTAACTAACCTTTTTGAGTAAACAAACAAAGTGATTAATATCCCATACCTCATTATGTATATTATATTATCTTAAATCTATGGAATCAGATTTCTAGTTTAGTCTTTATGTTGTGATTGAGTGTAACGGACATTAGTTTGGAGAAGATTGGTAGATAGTTTGTCTTCGGTTCAGGTTAGTGGCTAATACTTTAACGTTTTGTATCCTTAACTTATTATGTATATTTGAAGTAATATAATTAATTTAATCATAGTTTTTATTTATATTTTATATAGAATTGCTTGTTCATAAAAAAATATTGAGATAATATGAAAAATGCACATTAGGATAAGTTCAATGATGAATCAATTTTATTATTAGTTCTAGAAATACATAAGTATAAGTGAATTCGGTATTTATTGTACGATGAACTAGTAACCCGCAATGATGAAATATGAAACTTATTTTACTTTCCATTGCCTAATATACTAAATATCACTCATTTAATCGTTCTCTTTATACTTGTATCCTAATAAAGTGGTAGGCAGACGTCATATATCCCAATTCTGCCATAATTTTTTACTTCATTTACATCCATATATATTCGGCGGTTAAAGATACTTCTAACGTACCTTTTTTTAGTACATACATATATCCTTTTAGTTCTTCACCTTTCAATCCACTATTTCGAGCATTCAGTCGTAATGCAAGCTGACTTTTAAAATGAATATTGAAGACTGTCTCCCCTTGACAGAAATGCATTCCCCCATTAGCATGCCATCTTTCTCACTCACACGTCAGACTGTACTCGAGTGACTGAGACGGGTAGATGCATTTGTCTGGATATTGACTAGTGAAGATGGATACTTTTGTAAATGCAAGTCTTAGGAAGAGAATGAATAAACTATGACCGCCGAGTGTGTATGTTTGACGACCTCCGTGACGAGATTGGTTAACCACCTGAACGCTAATCGTGAGGTCCCGGGTTCGATTCCCGGTGGGGGCAGAGTTAAAAACTACGCTTTTCTACTGCTTTCCAGTCTGGTTGTTGATTATATATACTATATATTTATTTATCTATTTATGATATGTATATATTTCTTAAATATATGTTGACTAGTACCCTTAACAGAAGTCTTAAATGTACTTACCAAGGGGCTAGTTCAATTGGTGTAATATTGTCTAAAAAAATATTATTATTATATTATTATTATGTAGTATATGGATGGTGTATGAAGTTTGGTGGTTTGTCAGGATTTGGATGAATGGGTTTCTTTTGTCTTTTTCATTTAGATTGTGCTATATTTCAACATAATATAGTCAAAGGATAATGAAATACGTGATATTTTCCGTCCCCGTATATAGGCACTGACTATTTACAGTGAACTATCATGTTAATCGTCTCTACTAAAAAGAATTGAGATTCTTTAGTAAAAATTGCGATTTCTGAGTAAATATATACTTATGAATGTATGTATCATATCCCTTAAACCTTGTCGGGTCGAGAGGACCTAGGAGATATAATATCTCCCAGGTCACTGCTTAGCATGAATATTTCTTTACAAATTTATGTTAAATTTAATGTTTCCACATATTTGATTTGTATATATACGTATGAAAATTGGCCCTAAATAAGGCATTACACCTCATTGTAAGTGAAATTTGTACCTATTCCAATATTGTGAAAGAGAATCGCTAGTTCCCGTTCAAAGAACGTTGAATTTCTTAATCTCTCTTCGGAATTCTCTCATATTCTTCTCATTTTATATCCGCTATGAAACTCCCTCATTGTTTTCTCTCGCCGTTTCATAGAGGGCCGGAGTTTTTATTAAAACGCGAAATAACTACTGCTAAAGTAAGGTTTAAACTATTTCCTGCTAGTGCTTTTAAACTTTGCGGCGTATGATATTTTATGCTCCACTTCAGCTTGAATTTTAGTTTTACGTTAAAATATATGGGCTACCTCTTTATACTAGGAATGTGGAATATTTTATATGTGTAGAGAGGTGAAACAATTGTTTTATGAACGTACTTATTATATGATTATTATATGCAGAAACTTTTATATCTCTCATTCAATTTATTCTTTCAATACACTGCCATACGCTTGAGCTTCGAAGGACTTTTTAACCTAAATACCATTTGATATAGAAGTTATTTATTACTCCCGTAAACAAATTCTAGTTATATACTATACACTATTTCTACATACGTTCTTCTCAAAACGTAGTGTGAAAAACAGAAGAGCATGTATGAGAAGTTAATAAGTGTGGGTGAAGCTAGATAGAATTGTCAGGATCTTTCCAGGTGGCGATCGATAGTCTGTGCCTCTCTGAGCGTAGAGGCGTGAATATATGTATGTACTATAAAGTCTACCGAAGTGTGACAGATAAATAAAACTCTACATTTGACATTCATGAATACTGTAAGTTCCAAACTCAAGTTCAAAGAAGAATTTTCTAGAAAATTTCGTTTGAGTGAAGAAGCGTCTCTTTTTACATACATCACGTACTTCAATACATTTTGGTGTGGACAGAACCTTTGAAACATCATTTAATTTGTCAGTAGAAAACTATCGAGAGTATACATTTATAGTCACGTCCTCTAATTCCTTTCGGGGTGGACAGAACCTTGGAGACGATAATACAAGGTCACGTTTTAGCATATCCTAAATCGTTTAATGTTCAATTATAACATCGCAACTCCAATATTCATGCTGATAAGTGACCTAGTAGATATTATATCTCCAATGTTCTCTCCACCCATAAAGGATTTTAAGGACGTGAATGTATATGTATGTTCGATATAAATTTCAGTATTCTTGATGTGAATTTAGTTATTTTCCGATATTTAATAAGCGTTAAACTATCACAGATGTTGAGCTATTGAAAGCTAGTAAAATCCATATTAACGAGAGATTTTATTTCTTTTAGATTTTTATCATTTTGCATAGCATATTGGAAGATAGAAATTGAATATTTTTATGACTTCTGTACTAGTCTGGAACGTATATTAAATGATATTGATAGACCTCCGTGGCGCGATCGGTTAGCCACCTGAACGCTAATCGTGTGGTCCCGTGTTCGATTCTCGGTGAAGGCAGAGTTAAGAACTACGCTTTTCGTCTGCTTTTCAGTCTGGTCGTCGAGTATATATGTATTTATCTATATGTAATAGGTAAAAAATTCTTACATTTACGTTTACTAGCACCCTTTACACAAGTCTTAAATGTACTTAGCAAGGGGCTAGTTCAATTGGTGTAATAATGTCCAAATATTATTATTATTATTGATGACCTTGTGTGTTGTAGGAGGTGAATAAGGGACATTGGGTAAATAAAAATGTGTTTTAATATTACTATCATAACAACCCCGACATTTAAGTTAAACAGTGGCCTAGCAGGTAGTACAACACAAAGGTTCTGTCTATCTTCAAAGGAATTACAATACGTGACTATAAGTATACATACAGCCTGATTCTAAAACTATGACGTTGTTAATATATAGCCCGATTGTATACAATACTAACAAGGTAAATAAAATCAAAAATATGTTACTTACAAATTAATAACATAGTTATTATTTGCACATACAAAAACGTGCTTACCTTTATCGTCTCCGAATTTCTATCCACCTCAAAAGAGATTAAGCATGAATATACGTATCTATGATACATACATTCCTTTCAGCTCTCTCCTTGTAATATTTTACATAGCACATTGAATGAAATTGGATATTTTATGATAGTGAGAAGTAATCTTACAGCGGACTTTGCAATCTTAATATGTTACTGGGAACGTGATTTATACGTCTTCTCGATATACACTCTTTATTCTATGCAAGAGCTTGACTATATGTCTTGTATAGGACGTGTTTAGAATGCTAACTAGCTGCCGTTCTTCACGACAAGTCATATTGGATAGATATAGATTTGGGGTAAATGGATTCTTTTGGGCGTTAGGCTAGCAACTTGTCACCAATGTTTCATTTTGACTTCATAACCTCAAAATTTATACTGAAAAGTGACGATAGATAAATTAGAACTTTTATATTTCATATTATGACAATATATGAAATATAAGATAGACGCCATATTGAAAAAGGGTGACGTTAGAAGTACCTTTAACAGCCGAATTTGTATAAGTGTCAATGAAACGAAAGTGGTTGGTCAGGATCGGGAGAGATGGGGATCCGAGATCTCTGCCTACCCCTCTACGGGAAAACCGGCGTGATGTGTATGTATGTATGTAATGTATTATGTATTTTGCTTGGCGTATTGCATTAGGATTTCCTGTAAAGACAAATGTAGATATAAACAAATATGTATTTATGTATTAAAATGAAGTATCTAAGGCGTTAAACTTGATATTCTATTGTTAAATTTGAATGCAGCGATTCGTCAAATGTTATTGTCGTTTTGATTGATAATCTTTTATAGTAATCCCACGCGTTCTATACAGAAGCTTGGATTAAGTAATTGTATTGCAAGAAACGCGGCCTTTAAATTATATGCTCATATAATGTTTCATGAATACGGTGAGTGAAAACAATGTGAGTGTTTGTTTTGATAGCTAATTTTAGCTGAGATTTATTAATAGGAATATTATATGATGATGACAATTGTAGTGGAATAATATCAGAGAGTTGTCAAGATTGATTGAGGTGGCAATCATTTCTCTGTCTATCCTATTGAGTATGTATTCGATATATGTATGTATGCGATCATGCTATATTAAGTCTTTCATTCCTAGGCAAATCTTCCAAAATTATCGCTTTCACACTATTTAGGCAGCAGATAGTGAGCGTAATATGTCTTAGGACAATTCTCTGTAACCTTATTTCTAAATCAACAATATTTAAACCATTCGTCAATCTGCTATCATTCATTCGCGTATATATAGTGTATCATATTATATGTATATTGTTATTCATTATACATACATTATAACTGGTGCAAACCATATTATATCCAAATCTACTCTCACATTATCATACATCCGCATAACCAAACCAACTACACCGCCATCTGTGAAAAAGAACAAGACAACTCCTTACGTTCACCAAAACAGCAAAAAACTTACGCCAGGTGCGTTTGACCCTGTGAACATCTGTTCTGTTGTTGTTTTTTTTATTTTGTTAGTGTATTGAGAAACGCGATCTTTTTTGTGTACACTCTCGAGATCATGAGATATTTATTGGATTTTAAGTCTTTTTGGAGTTTGTAAATTTAAATTGTATCGTGTTTTTATATAGTGGGGCTTTTTAAGTGAATTGTATTCAAATAGAGTCATTCTGCTTATGGTACGGTTAATATTCTCATAGATATTTATCTGTGTCTATGGGTCTTATAATACTGATTCCGTTGGGTCATAAGAGTTTAACATGCTAACTTTTGTTTTATATGTTTATATATATTATTTAACCACACCGAAATCCACCGAAATCCAGTTAACAACTTTTCATTCGTGAAAATCCATTCTTTTCAAGCAAACTTAGCGTAATAGTTCTGTTAATGGCGGCAAATGTATTTTAAAGCACCGTACTAGTTTTGTAATAATTTGAAACTCAGTTTTGGGTATACCTTAGGCCAGTACTAAACAAGGGAAAAAGACAAGGTAGCTAGTTTATTAAAGGTATGATGTTAAATGTGATTAAGGTATACGGGTTGTCTATAGTGTGATTACCAATATTATTACAACGTTAGAAGTACTTATAACCGCCGAGTGTGTATGAGTGTCAATGAAGCGAAAGTGGTTTGTCAGGATTGGGACAGACGGGGATCATTGATCTCTGGATACACTTCAGGTAATTAGACGTTATGTGTATGTATGTATTATATATTTAAACAAATAGGGTAAATATGATGAAATGCTTTTTTGCCACCGGCCTTCTTGGGACACTTCCTGCTACTGCCAGTGATTTGGCAGATAGATAATAATATATGTAGTATTTTGTTAGTAAATATATTTATCTTTAAGATTTTATTGTATATTTATTAGTTGATTTTAAACTTTATTTATTAAGTCTTATTATTTTGATTTATGACTTAATGCTTTTATTTTCATTAGTTCACACCTATGATGATTTAATATAATATGTATCAATTTTTTCCATCCGTATTTAAAGTTTAAGCACTGTTTATTCGTTTCAGCGTTTGGCTATTCCTAATATATCCCGGGAAAAGGGCTTATATTCCATTCACTATGTTTTTGAATATTTAACTAATGATATTGTTTATTGTTTCAGGTATGAGTCATTTTTTAATACTGTAGTTCTTAAAAACAACAACAACGAATATTGGTAAGTGAATAATTATTATAAATTGAACCCCTTAAAACTTAGAATAAAAACCCCATTACTACTTATTATTACTTTTAAAGGGTCAATGCTTGCATACTTAAGTTATTATATGTATAAAGAATTCTTGACTCCATATACCATATCAGAAAGGCAGCATACTACATTATATTCCACTCCTCAACTCACATAATATACAAATACATTTTTCCTAAACACACAAACAAAACACATTCGTCAAAATATTTATCCTAAGATCCGTCGGGTAAACTTTTCGTGACTACATTAACAAGAACCAGATAAATATGACCTATGGACTAATAGCATTAGATACAAAACCAGGGGTCTTGATATCTGGTTTCGTAAATCGTGTTCAGGCTGTACAATTAAAGAGTCTAGTTAGTATTCGGCGTGGCTTTGAGCTTGCTCGTGGCAACTATTAAGTGTTGTCATAACTCATGAAATATGTGTTGTCGTGTTTATCAATGCGCTTTGAAGTTAAATCGTTCGATGCAATGTCACGAGTGAGGCTTTTTGGTGGAAGAATAAGTATAATCCATGCCTTAAACGATAGTATTACTTGATGGTTTAGTATAGGTTTGACAATGTATAATAATATATTCGTAACTATATGGTTTTGTATAGGTTAAAGTGTTCATTTGTGATTGTCAAGCAGGTATATTTATTAAAACAAAATAGTTATCCCGAAAATTATTTAATTTGACATGTACGTTATATGTAGTTATACGGTATAAAAGTTACTGAGTTATTAGAGGAATTCAAAGTGACCAATGAGATATTTTTATGGTTCTCTCCACCCCGAAAGGCAACAACGGATATGAATGTATATGTATGTAAATTTATTACGTTTATTGTTTTTTTTTTGTCAAGGCTAGATTAGTTTTTTTATCTTCATCCAGTCCAACTAAAGCTTATATGTACCCCTATCTACACTATAACACACTTACATATACATAGACTAGTACACATTCTATACTAGACAATACTCATTCACAATTCTCTGTACCTTCCATACAAATCCACCCTAGTAAGGGTTCAGTTATCTCCACTTCTTTCGACCCCTCTCGCGACCTGTGTCATAAAATGTCGTTTTTATTTTACTACCACAACACGCTTTAATGGCTTTGCACTGATTTTATCGAAATACCATCACATATTGGTGTACAATGTCCCTTGGTACAGCGGTAAAACGTATTGACATTTTTTACTATACCTTTACAAAACATACGCATAAAAGACTAGAGATCAAAAGAGTGAAGGACTATGGGTTAGTTACCAGGCACAATTTTTGGAATAAAACATTGATATTTATCCCAAATAAGACAAAGAAAATAATACATTTGTGGTTCTATCAATCTCGAAAAAATGAAAGGATTTGAAGATACATTTATGTATGTAGTCTGATTGGATCTATTTCTGATCAAATGGTATTGGCAGATCAGGCATCAAGCAGCTTTGCAGATCTGTTAAAGAACACAACTAGTCGATTAAGAGGTATCTATAGGTATACAGAATACTGTTACTAATATTCCATATGCCTAGCTTTTACATCAGAATTCTGAAGATTACTATGGCTTACCGAATACCTAGATAACATGTCTGCAAGGTCCTGTCCACTTCTAATGCTATGATGTTACTTGAGTTTTACCGCAATTTGACCCTGCAATAAAGGTAAAGATTCTCAGAGAAGTGACTAAACAATTCGGAAATAATCATCAACAACTAGAATATTGGATATTTTTGTGCAAAGTATGATTAAAAGTTCATCATTCTATTACGTCCCATCCCGGAACAAACTCTAAGAAATAACCTTAACCGAATAATCTAGCAAAACAAGAAACCAAGTGTAGTATCCGCCTACACCCTTAACAAAGCTTCAAGACTCAATGTCATCGCCACCAAATAAAACTTTACAACGCGTCTCCGTCTAGAGAAAAGGATCCAGGGACCCAAGCCTACTTATGCTTTTAGCACAATCGTGGTTCAATATCAGTTCTTTAATAGTGTGAAGTTGGTAGTGGATTAGCATAAGTAATTTTGCAATTTTTAAGGTTAAAATTTGTCAGTTTTACTGCACTCAATAATGAAATTTAATACTTATTTTAATCTACTACTATTCTATGGCTAGCTCCAGCCTACATGTTCTACTAAGGGCCGTAGTCTACTTATGCTTTTTGCAAAATATCAGTTCAATATCACATCAGTAATGGCGTGAAGTTGATAATTGATTAGAAATTAAGTGATAAATTTAACCATTCTACAAGCGAAATTTTATACTTTTGACGATTTCAATGGTGAAATTTGTAATTTTTGGTCATTCACTACCAACTTCACACTATTACAGAAGTGATATTCAACTACGATAGCGCTAAACTGCATTGGTAGACTTAGTACCCTGTACTATTAAGCCGGTGAATAAAACGTTTGAAGGGCATAAATACCCTTATATTGACGATAAATTCTCGCGGATCCCTAGCCTATCCCTATAGGTAAGTCTACCCTCATGATAAGTCAAGTCCTTGCAGGGGTAGGGACAAAGACACCCCTATTATACGAACTGCAGCAAGATTGCTTAAGGGTGGAGTGGAGAAATGTAATATTTTGAGGCTTCCGTGCTCGAATGTGAATTTAATTGAACAAAATGTTGCCAGTGGGGTTTGTTGGTGTGAAAGTAGAATATATAATATGGAAGTTAACTTACTTATTTATGAAAAATACATACATACACATCACGCTTAATTCCCTGTAGAGGGTTAGGCAGAGATCACGGATACCCATTTATCCCGATTCTGACAGACCACTTTCGCTTCATTGACACTCATACATCTTATCATACCCACTCGGTGGTTATAGTTACTCCTAACGTCACCCTTTTTCAATATAGCGTCTATCTGACTGTCATGTTTTATAGGGCCCTACGTAATATGTCTATTAAAAAATGAATCAAATATATCTCTCCCGTTCAGTTCCCCTTATTGACTAAGGGCTTTGATACCAATGCGTATTTGTAGTGTCGTAATATGAAATTTGTTTGCTTAGGTTTTATAGATTCCGGGTAAGAAATATGTTTGGACAGGCCCTCTCAAATATGCTTTGAGATTTCAATATCTGTGAAATCAAATATTTTGTCCGATTCATCGCACTTATCACTTTTATATTGTACATATATGTATAGATATTTCTATAGATGTTTATAAATCAAATCTTTATTCACGGTTTGTATAAGAATGTAAAATAAAAGACTTGGATTGAATATTATTTTTATTCCTCTTTACTTTGAGAATGGCATAAATATTCGCATGCACGGTACATAGGGTGCAAAAAAATATATGCCTGCACGTATGTACCGTGCAAATTTTATAAAATGTACGAGTACATTCGATGAAAACATAAAACCTTGTGGCTACCCCGGAATTTGTAAAATCGTGAATTAATATTAATAATTTGTACACTAGCTTTGAACAGTGTACAAAAGTCTGAATTCCCAAAAACACTCGCGCTCCTCCATAGAACATTTGCCGCAATGACTGCTTTAAAGCTTTATAAAGAAAGCAGTTAGGCGGTTAGTAGCTCCCTAAAGTTCAGGTCGTGAAATTTCCCCACGGAAAGGTTACTAGTCCATCGTAGAAGGGAAAGCCAAGACAAGCGTGGAAAGAAGCCCAATTAGAAAATGTTTATGCCTATAGAATAAAAACAGTAAGCTATGTTTAGATATATAGATAGATGTATTTAAAACTCTATGATTCGATGAGATAGACTATGTATTTAATATATTGTAATTGGATAGGTATATAATATTAATTGTAATTGAATACCATAGTTTAAAACAATATTTATCGCTTCATTTACAAGTTACAGTCATTTGAATTCGAATTCTTTGCTTGCTTTTACATAAATATATAATGCATTTTACGTGATTCAATAACTTTCAAAAAAGTAAATCGTTGAGATACATCTTCTCACTCACTTTTAGCATAACCATTAGGTTTGTGATGTCTTTACCGTAGACTATTTAGTCAGGTTACTAGTTTATCTTCTAATAATTTTCAATTCTATGAAGTTCCTTAGTAGTTTTTCTTCTAAGAGATTCCATTTTTATCTCGTTACGTAGTCGGCTTATAAGAATACGAAGAAAAGCATCCAGTAGAATATTTCTCTCGCTCTAGACTAGAAAACCTGTAGAGGTTGGCAGAGGGTTGGCAGAGACCACGGATCCCTGTGTATCCCGATCATGACAAACCACTTGCGCTTCATTGACACTCATACGCCGCATACACACTCGGCGGTTATAGGTACTTCAGTCATGAAAACATGGTATAATAATTGATACATTTATACATAATTTGGAAGCACAGGTTAGCAAATCAATAATAACACCAACGTGAAAATGCACGTGACGAAAGGGTTTTTTGAGTGTGTGCTAATGTGAATAAATTTTTTTAATATCATATAATTGATGGTATTTAATTTCGCTTCATTGACACTCATACAATATGAGTAAAAAAAAATATAATTTTAATACAACATCTAAACTTTTCAATTAACCTAACACATTAGGCCCTATTTCTACACCATAATGAATACGTATACTAATAAAACAATCTGTTCTTGTATGATAAAGGGCTTATGTGTAACAAAGACTAATTAGAATGGAGATATCATCGCAAGTTCATAATTGGTAAAGTTAAATAATAAACAAAAGGGGCTTACAAAAGTTGCTTTGTGAATATTGATTATGTACGAGCCTATTTTCGTTATATTATTATTATTAGGACGGTTACGCAGGGGCCGGCCTAATAAGACATATAACAGTCAGATAGACTCTATATTGAAAAAGGTGACGTTAGGAGTACTTATAACCGCCGAGTGTGTATGAGAACATGTATGAGTGTTAATGAAGCGAAAGTAGTCTGTCAGGATTGGGACAAATGGGGATCCGTGATCTCTGCCTATTATTATACATAGTTAAGTTATTATACATACATATATAACGTATACAATCAACAACCAGTCTGGAAAGCAGAAGAAAAGCATTCTTAACTCTGCCTCCACCGGGAATCGAACCCGGGATTCAACAATTAGCGTTCAGGCGGCTAACTCATCGTGCCATGCAGGTCGTAATAGGTAGTCTATATTAATAATAAGCTGACTACAATTACTCAACCCACTCCTAAAAGAATTAAGCATTGCACATCTATATAGGTTAGGCAGAGTAAACAAGCCAACCCTTCCAATTTGTCCAAACAATGTATACATGGGACTAGTGGTTTAGTGTTTGCTCTACGAATTGTGCGCATCACTCACGCTCCTAATTTATATACGTGGCGTGTGTATGTAGAGTCAATGTTTGCTTGCATTCGGAAATAATGTCAGGTAATTAATTTTCGTTATAAGACAAAGACAAAAGACAAACGAATCCACGACAATTAACCCTTGCGGGGTAGTCGGAGGTTCAGGTTTCCATCTCCGCAATTGCAAAGGTAGTAATTCTATGGACACCTCGAACCCACGTGTTGACCAGATAGTACTCAATGTGACAGGTGGTAAACCATGTCGCCATTTACAAGCACTGACTATTACCTGTTCGGTTCATTATCTATAAGTTTCCTTTTTTTCAACATATGTAGTAACACTGCTTTTGAGGTTCTATTTTCTTTTATTTGTTGTTTTAAACGAATAGTTGTAATCATATACATATGTACTTACACGTCACGTCCGTTTCTCTACAAATGGGTAGCAGAGATCAAGGATCCTCATTTGTCTCGCTCCTGAAAAATAATTTAACATCCATACACATAATATACACAAATTTATAGTTGTTCCATTACTTTAAACTTCAACAACCTTTATCATTAGTACATATCTTCTACTACTTATTACATTACTACCAATAACCAAACCAATTTCTAAACAAAGATATAGCATATTCAAAACCCTGTATAACTCTCGACTACAATTCCTATCCACAAAATAAAAAAACTCAACTGTAATACACATGCAATGCTTGTATGACGTCACACGACAATAGATAGCAATTGTTTCCCTGGTGAATTGAGAGGAATCTCACTTAGTTCATGCAGATGTATCATAGATGTAGTTAAGGTCTATGTTGTTATTGCTCTGGGTTTAGATTGTGTCGGAATCTGGATGTTTGTGTTGAATGTAAGGGGGCTTTTATTGGAAAAGTAGAAGAAAACATGTCATTTTTATAATTTCAATCCATAGTTTAAAAATCATTATCACAAACGAGAGGATGCACGTGACGAAAGGGTTTTTAGAAAAACGGTAATGTATGTGTGTGTGTTAATGTGAAAAAAGCATTAATATGTAATTCCTACAGCCAGTGGTATTTAGTGGTTTTTTGCATAAAGATGTTATAACATAAAGATACAATGCTTATCTACCAATAGAGTGGTTCGAAATTTGCCTATAAATAACACCAGTCAACCACTTTAAAACTACAAGCTTCATACACTAAACCTATTCCCTATCACACAACCTTCTTGGTGAAAAATCTCCTTTGTGTATCAACCTCATGTTTAGCGAAAGACAGAATGAGGTGTCGTGTGAAAAGAGGTCGGATTACATGACAAAGTGCTCGACGTATTTATAAAGGGATAGCCTAGGTTTCGGAGTAAAGGTACTTTGACAGAATCTGGATTTTGCAGGACCGATAATCGGAGCGGATCTCATTCATATTTTACGAGCCATATCAACACGTCTATCTTCTCAATCATAATATCAAAACTTTGGTAAAGAACTTTATTTTCTATTATTATTTCATATTACATTTAAATAGGGATGTAGATGGAATACTTTGTTATACCAGTAGTAACTACTGTTTTTGTGTTTTTTAGTTAATCAATATACAAACGATCGGAATAAAGATGAATAAATAAAGCTGGCTTTTTTATGACGCGTAGGTACTATAATTTCAATCAGTACATTATATATTTTTATCCTACAAAAAATCGGTCACCGATTATCGTGCGTGTGCAGGCACACTAAAGGTGCTCTAGAAGGATGAGGGGTAACCTGATATATGCCAACGATCTATCAAGGTTGTTATAACGATCGCTCGTACATACATTATTTAAGATCTTGTTGGTTTGAGACTAAGTAAAGTACTAAGTACTTACGTAAGAATATGTTTCTTTTTATCATGTATGTGAATGATAGGACATGGAATCTACTTTGTGGTAAATTATAGTTTTAAGAGATTCGCGATTTACACCTACTCATGATTAATAACAAAACGCGATAAGTCCCGTTTGTTATTAATCATACTTTGTGGTAGTCTGAAACTATATGTTTACCTATATAAATTCAATTGTTCATTGATATATTAAGTATATGAAGCATAAGCTTATAGTCAAAAGTAATTAAAAAATATTTAAGGTGTAACTTTGTTCGAACGGAGAGGAATATAATGACGTAATTATTTGTATCTTCTATTTAAACACACCCATACCGAAGTCACATTTGGAAAAATTAGTAAACGCGTTTTGAAAGGTGTTTAAATACTTTCTTAATAATCCACATGAATTACTACGGTGAGGGAAAACATTGTGAGGAAACCTACCTCTTCCCCGAACAGGTAATAGTTAGGGCTTGTAAATGGCGACATGGCTTACCACCCACACATTGAGTACTGACTATCTGGTCAACACGCACTTTAAAGGTGGCCATAGAATTACTAGCTTCGCAATTGCGTAGATGAACACCTGAACCTCTGACTACCCCGCAAGGGGGGTTAACGGTTGTGAACGCGTTTGTCGTTGTCCACATGAACCCCAATGGACATTCTCACTTCATACAAACTTATTCATTGCCTATCATACAACCTTCTTGGTGAAAAATCTCCTTTGTGTATCAACCTCATGTTTAGCGAAAGAGGTTACATGACAAATACTCTTAGATTCAACCCACCAACTCCACGTTAAAACCGATCCACATACCTTAATACAGCCTTCGCAAAAACCGTTCATTAAAAAACGGTATTCCATTCGCCATTTCCGCATAATGTTCGACAGCTTAGCAAGTTTCCGTGGACGTGAAATTTACGGGATCTACGTGATCACGTTAAGGGGGATTAAATAATCTTTTAACGTGATCGACGGTGCTAGAGAGTTTTGATTTCCTGTGCTTTGTTAGGGAATGGCTGGTGGGGTGATAAGTTAGGTAGCAGTGACAATAGTTAGTAATTTTGTTTATAATTATACTTACACATTGTTTTTTTTATGTATTTGTGTATGGATTAAGTTACACTGAATATATTGATATATTTACTAATACTATAGGGATGATGCAATAGTTTGATTTAAATTATGAATAAAAATTTAGGAAAATGAGCTTAATAAATAACTTTACTAATATCTAAGAAAATCCTAGTCGCTTGGTTAAATCTTACAAGAAACAAAACAGCTAGTAGCTATTAATATTCTATTCAAAATCATTACGGATCTTATTAAATTAATCGTTTATTTTACTTATAGTAAATACCAGAAATAATAAAAAAAACATTATTTTTTCATTTCGAAACATAATGCGAAAAAGTCTTATAATAATATTATGTTTATCAGGATATAGAAAACAGCATAAACCTAACTCTTTTTATGTACCATACCGTCTGTTTTTTATTAGAACAAGTATTAGAATGTTAATTAGTATGAGCGAAAGATCGTTTCAGGTAACAATCGATAGTATTTGCCTATCCCCTCAGAAAATACATAGACCTAAATACATGTATGTAGAAAAAAGAAAAACTTTCCTTACATTTTAATTCCTTATCCTTAAAGAAGTAGTAACAAAAGCGTCATGCGTGTTCGGAGGGCGGCCTACATAAATAATTCGTCGCCGAAACGTGAGTCACAGCTGCCAGTGAATTATGAATGAACGCTTAGTACCTAGGTACCCTAGACTAGCGTTAAACATTCAATATCGCGTGATGAGATATCGGTTTAGGGATTAAAGGTCGGAAAGGGTCGGTTTAGGCTGTTTATTTAGTAACAATAAGTTGTAGTGTTTTTTCCTAGCAGCTTAGAGGTCTTAGGGAGAGAATTTAGATAGATTCTGGATTTAGTTCTTAGTATAATATGATGGAATACTAGGAATAGAAATACATTATGTCTTGCCCAGCTACTTACAGTTGAGTAATAATCTATTTGAATAAGAAGTATGTTTTGGCAATGCTAATCAATATCTCTAAAGAAGAAAAACTTTGGTATTCATTTACTTGTATATCATATCAAAAGTTATAACGGTGAAGGTGTATGTATATTATGATTATCTATAAACGTATTTTGGTCTATATGTATGAGTGTCCGTTTGTGTCTATATGTATATGCATGTTTATTTCAAAGACCAGACAAGATTACAAGACAAGACACCAAGACAAACGATTACAAACAACATTCCACTGGGTATAGAACCAGGAACATATAACACGGAACTGATTTTAATTCCCTTAAGCTACAACAATCATACACATACATACTAATTCTTTTGTAACAATTTGCATTTGTATGAAATCCAATATTCCCTAGACATATGCAATCTATTGTCACCTTACAATATCAGTTCCCTTCCTCATTTACTCTCGATGCAGTGTCACCCTACATTTCTCGCCTGTGAATAATTTAGCATATTAAACAGCGTCCAGTTAAGGGTATCTTACTCAATGAAGGTTTCAAATATTTCATATTGTATGGCCTATTATGTTGGATACGTTGTATTATATTCCATTGACGTTGAATTTGTAACTTGATTTTCAAGATATACGTAAAAGAATAGCAACTACATACAAATATAGATACAGTTCACGCCCGTTTCCCTGTAAAAGGGTAGGCAGAGATCACGGATTCCCATCTATCCCGATCCTGACGTACCAACATACATGTCATACCTATGTATATTCATACATAATACCTAATTACCTTCTCTATCTCTTTCTTAGGAGAAGCAACATCGTCTGCTGCTTTATGCCATTTATGTTCCATGTTTCTTATAGTAGGAGTATTAACATTGAATATGACTGACTTAATCTAACGACATATATTATTAAATATAATAAAAACGATGGAGACAGGGTACAAGACAAACAAGGTTATTTTAAATATAGCAATAGTCGTTTCACATGCCAGGACAAGGCCTATTAATTTAAGTAATACGGTATAAGACGGAACATAATATATTAAAATTAACATTATAATACAAAATAAGTACTTACTACTTCCAACAACTTATTAACTTTTATAATTAATGCATATATACAATTCTTAATGAATAAATATATTATTATTATTATAACCCTATCGTAACAATATGACTAATCTTCACGTATCAATAATCTAAATTAAAAATATAATAATTCACGCATCGTCCCCTTAACCGTTCCTTTAAACTCATCAGACACTTATTTATGTTCACTACCACTTAAGTGCATCTTGCAATCTCTAAAGAACTTTGAACTATCAATCTTGTTACCTGGGACTTATGATTCATTTTTCTTTGATTAATTAACGTGAGTAAACATCTTTTTGGGGTGACAATTTATGTTGGTTTTTTTAGGAAATATTATTTTTAAAACAGACGCTTTTGCGTCTAAAATCTTTTCAAAAATACACAGAAATAACAGACCAGAAGTAAGTGTCATCAAATTTAGCTTAATAGTGGAGTCACTATCTTACTCTAAGTAAACTTTTCGTGTGTGTATGCTTTGGGAGTCTAGCACATAAAATGTTTATTATATAATTTAATCTTTCGACGATTTTAACCTGTTTTACACGCCTAATAAACAAAATAAAGTCCAATATGTAAATCAATAGTCCAATGACAAATAGACCTATAAGAAGCTATTAGTCTGCCAAAGCTAACTTAATTAATCCAGTAAGAATATGTTTAGATTTCCTTTCAAACAGCCCAAATGTCTAATAAACCCCTGGTTACAGCGTATCTTACGACGTCGTTCTAGTACATTCTATTCAAATTCCAGACTGCATTGTACTAAACATCTCTACTTTACACTTTTTCTAAGTGTTACTTTGTATTGTTACAGATGACTCACAAGGGTGACTTTTAGTGGAAGATTCATTCGTGAGGAGAAAGCCAGGTTAGTTCTTATCTTTATATCTAAACCACGTTAAAAAGGAATAATATTTCCAATTACAGTTAACATACACATTGCGCACAGAATAGTATGCTTCATTTTTATGTAAGTGAGACGAGACAGACACATGAGAATCGTTCACGGTGCCGGTGGTTATAAGTAGTCTCAGCCTATCTCATAAGCGTAAGAGGGTGAATTTCCATTAACTTAACATTGTATGTAATTGTGAAGAAGAAATCATTATGAGACAGAACATTCGTTTAACTTAACCCTACCTAACACATAACCACTAATTGACTTAGTTAATCTATTATTTACGTCTATGTATTCTCTTACTATCTTTTTAAATGAAATACCATACATATGTACATATACAACATACCTATATACGACTAACTTATTTGTAAAGAAACTGAAACCAAACAAAATATCCTATTTGGGCAGCTCAATCATTTTGTTTGGGTTCCCGGTCACGCATTTTCTTAGTATTCAACGGTTCGTGCCGCGGTCGAAGTATAGGAACTTTGTATGAGCTATGATACGCCATTCGATATTGAACCTAATTCCAAGGATTGTGGATAGGTTTTAGTATGATGTGTTGGGATTCGTATTGAATTTTCATAGAAGAAATAACTGTGTTATTTGATCTTTGTAAACGTTAGGTATTGGTAAGAGTTTATTTGCACTATTACAAAATTGGATTTAAACAAAAATCATACATACATACATACGCATCACGCCTGATTCCTGACAACTCACTCTCAGCATATCAATGAAGCGAAAGTTGTTTGTCAGTATCAGAACGGATCGGGATTCTAGATCTCTGCCTATCCCTCTACAGGAAAACGGGCGTGATATGTATGCAAATATTATGACAATTCTTGCGCTATAAAAACGAGCTAAGTTTATCAATTTATGAAACAAAGTCTATTTATCTCAAAGTCAATTTAACAATAGTAACATAAATGTAAACTAATAGAGTACACCAATTAATACCAATCCGAACTGAAATAAGAAAGTAAAAACCCATCCCACTTTTCTAAAAAAGACCCTAATCAATCCCTGTATAATCTCTTAATACACCCAGTGAGATTCCACTTTTAGTTTTTTTAAAAGACCCTTGAAATTGAGTGTTCACAAAAAATGACCACACACGTTAAATGTAAATTTATGGTACCATTTCTTTTTCAATAGATGTCGTCAGTAAAGAACATATATCTATTTATATCTATAAGTATAGATATAGAATATCTCATAAGATTGTCCTATAGAATCCTATTAGTCACTTTTCTCTTATTATCCTATATAAAGATATATTTTATCATATACATTTAACATATTATGTTATATCATACATTATTTGATTTTCAATAAGTGATATTGATCCTTATACTATATAAAAATAAAAAAAATAATGTAATCTTAATACAAGTGAATGAGTGAATGAGTAACCTAAAAGACATTATACATATCTCCTCAATCACCTTTAGAACAATTATTGAGTAGACAGGTTGCCAGCCCATCGATCGCTACAAAAATTCTATAAATCCATAGTCTTCTACGGCATGCCAGGAATAATGAATACTATAAAACTATTTCATTCATTTCCAAGTTCCATTCAAATAAAAAATATGACTAGGCACATGTCAAATTCAAAAGCAAATTCTCTTTCAAATACAGGGTGGCGCATTCAAATCGGCCAGTATGGGAAAGTCTGAAACTATAACAATGCATTTTATCTATTTTTTGTCATCGTGTTTCACTTACACATTTACAGTTTAAGACCTACACAATCGATATTTAAAAACAAAAAGTGAAAATTGCAAGTTTATTTTTTCAAAGCAACCGGGTTCGATTCACGAACTGGATACAGTTTTTTTAAATAAAGTGTGTGTGTAGTCATTATTAGGTTTAGCTTCAGACTTTCCCATATTGACGGATTTGAATGCGCCACTCTGTATATGTATGTATGTAAGTATCATACATAAATAAAGAGTAAACGCTGTTAGATACGGCATAGCTAAAACTATTTAGCAATTCCTTTTAGCACCTGAATTCCGCTTAACTATATTCCTTCCCGGTTATTCGCTGCAGGATAGTGTGGAATCACTGACCTGGTTTCCTGTTTTATCCGAATCCCATTTCAGGATTTGAGTCCTATATTTCAACGGCCGCAAACTACGGGGAGTTAGTACATAAATATGCTAGTCTAGATTGATCGGATTAAATTTGTACTCGTTCGTTCTAGGTATTACGGTTGAGGACTGAAATAGTGAAGTGAAAGATTAAAAACTTATTTTTGTTAGACTGTAAAATGGTTAAAATATTTATTTAAAAACCTTAATGTTAAGAAACTTGTCCTACATTGAGAATAGGATATTATCTTTGTCCATGTATGTGGTATACATTGTAATATACATATATTGGCTCCCAAACTTTGAGGAGGCTTTTTTCAATATTTTTGTACTGGAGGGTACTACAATAATAATGTCAAGCGGCATATTTTTCACCATAGAATCTATCTTTGAAGTATTGCCAGTGATGAAAATTTCACCATAATGATTTAACTATTTATTAATGATCTAGCAACCTGTTATCAATATACCATAAGTCATAATCCAGATGTTCAAACTAGAAGAGTAAATGTTTAGTCTTCTAGATTCAGTCTTTCCAAAAGAGATTACAGGACATGAAAGTATATTGTATGTCAATATAATCCAAAATTTAACTTCCAACACACTTCGTATTTATATTTTTGAGTCATTCGAATTTTATTCATTTTAGATGTAAACGGGACTTATCGCGTATATTTTATAAACAAAGTATTACCTCTGTCACACATATACAAATACTAAGCCTTTGTTACTCGCCTTTTCAACTTCCCTAGAGTTGAACACTGCAATGCGTTAGGAACAACTTTCGTCTCATTTGCCAGCTTCGTTAAATATGGATTCCATCCCCGTGGCCCGTTTACAAGGAGATTTAAGAACAGATTCCCAACCTAACAACTCCTTATCTTAGAATGAAATGCCAGAACTGGCAAGGAGGTTTCGTGCCGGTGCCAACTCCATCCTCTTTGCTCGATGTAATTTAAACGTCATGCGTTTTTAATGGGTTTACATAGATGGCTCTTATGTATGTACTTATACGTGCATATAATATTATGGAAGTAATTATTGCGATGTTTTTTTATAATTATATAATTGTGTGTACGTTTATTATTTTTATTATATGCAGCTTGTGACAGTTTCCAAATCGGGTGCTGCCGGAGGACCAGTGATGCAGCCTAGCTGCATCGTATACTGAGGCAGCACCTTTTCACTCCATCAATGGTTTCATCCTTGATGTTTATTATTTGTGTGTTTAGTGTAATTTGTGCAGTGAATAAAGTATTTTCTTTCTTTCTTTATATACAAGCTATCTTTCGTTGTGGACTAAGTAATTAAAGTCATATGGAACCCAATTTTCATCAGACAGTTACTATTGCGTGTATAGAGTTATATTATGTATATTTCAGAGAAAAAGTAAGGTTTTGTCACGTTGTTTTATCACCACAGTAGAGCACCTTGTTTGATAATGAGTATGTATATATTATATTTAGTCCGCCCTCAGTGAACAGTTTTAAAAACATACTTAATAAACGTATTAAAACTTTAAAAACTCAAGTGCAATGATATACACGTATCATCTTAAAGAGCTGCTAGTGTATTTAATAAATAATAAGTACATATAATAACTACATTCATTCACCAACTTTAACATAACGATCTAACTTGCCATGCCATTGGTATTATGGAATATATGTACCAATTTCTTAGCCCATCACCCACTAAAACCTTACAATATGCCAGAAAGAACGGCAGCTAGTTGCAATTCTATTGATGCCAAATACAAGCTCGAATCACCTTTTAAATCGATAATAAACCATAATCTCATTCCATACGTCAACGACTTTGTAGCGACCGTAAACTTTCACTTTAATAGTGTTGTGATGGACACTCAACTGATATGTGACTACTAGATAAAGGAGGTATAGATAGGTAGGTATTTTCGGTGCTTTTATGAGATACCTTTATGGCACTGTAAATAAGCGTATCTTCATGACAGTGTAAGCCTTAAGGTTTTATTAGGAGCTAAGATGTACTAGGTTGCTAAGATAGTAGCTTTTCAGTGAAGGCTAAATATACCTACATTTATCACGCCTGATTTCCTGTAGAGGGATAGGCAGAGATCACGGATCCCCATCTGTCCCGATCCTGACAAACCACTTTCGCTTCATTGACACTCATACACCTCCTCATACACACTAAGTGGTTATAGGTACTTCTAACGTTAGTAACTTTTCTAGGTTAAATATACAGGTATTAATTTAGTTAAGGGTGGCGATCGTTGGTCTTTGACTGTTCTATTTGGTTAGTATATACATTCACACCACGCTTCTTTTCACACAGAGGGGTAGCAAGATCACAGATCCCTATTTGTCTAGATCTTGACACACCATTTTCGCTTCATTGACATAATTGGCGGTTATACGTAGATACTTCGTTTTACAATTTTCATTATGTTGTCTATGTGACTGTCATATGTCACATTGGGCCGACCCATGCGTTAGGAAAATAGAGCCGGGACGAAACAAACGCGTTCACGACCATTAACCCTTGCGGGGTAGTCAGAAGTTGTGGTGTCCATCTCCGCAATTGCGAAGGTAGTTATTCTATGGCCACCTCGAACCCACGTGTTAACCAGATAGTTAGTACTCAATGTGACAGGTGGTAAGCCATGTCGCCATTTACAAGCACTAACTATTACCTGTTCGGGGAACAGGTAGGTTTCCTCACGATTTTCCCTCACCATAATTTTCGATGCATTTCGTAATCGTATTTTTATAGAGCCCGGAATATAAGTATATAGATGTATATTTGTATACATGTATTCATAGCTGCAGAGCGAGAGAGGCGAGGCGTATGGCCGTTCCCGAGCCATTGACCCTGCGGATCTATTCCGAATTTAGATCGCACGTGCCCACATGCAAGCGTCTGCACTTTTGCCCAAATAGGTATGGTGGTACATCACGACGGTTATACCCTGAGGGAGGAACGGGGTTCGAGAATTCTTAGAAGAGAAGTTTATGATAACATTCACATCTGATAGACAAACTTTAATTTAGGGATATTGATGTTTAAATAACAGGTAGTTAAGGGGTTAATTTTATGAAAACATTAAATCTACTTTACATATGAAAATCAATATGATTATCGTTTTATTAATGTATATTTTAATATTATTGCAGTTTTTTTGTTTCTGAACATAATAAATTTTTATTTCATTATTACTTTATGATATAATTATTTATTATGTATTAGGTGCAAACCTGTAATGATGATAAAATTTAATTCAAATAAATAAAAAGTAGAATCACTTTATTTAAGAATTAATCTTATTATGTACATTATCAAAATATAACCATATGTCACTACTGTAGAAATATGAATTCAAAAATTTAAAAAATTTCGCTGTTTTTAAAATGGAAATATTTTATTTTTCTGATGAGATTAAAACCTAACAACTAAGCTTCCCTAATCTTTGTCACATACTAACAACGTCCGTTTCATTTAAATCAATGCACCTTTTTCTCTTTCTACCTTTAATAGGATCACAGTCGTATCACTAATGTCACTTCACATTACATACTAAAGAACCGTCTAAAATTTTCAGCGTACATTTCTGAGATACGAGAAACAAATGGTTATGATGATTACATTTCACGCGAGAATGTTTTGCATATAACTATAACTTGTATAGGTGTACCTATAGCTTTTCTTAGACTATATGATTTAAATTAGGTCATTTGGTTCATAGAATATTCTCTTTTAACAAAATTCCGCGTATTTTGGTACATTATTACACCTAGCTTAATATGACGTTAAATTAATTTTATCACTTTTATTAGTCCTATAATAAAACATCGTATTCTCATTCGGAAACATTGAATAGGTATTGCTTGGTGGGGTCAACGTTAAGATGTGTGAGCTATCTTAAATTTTGGTCAGCTTAAGGAAACTACATTTATCCTACATACTTGTACATATGTAAGTAATAATCTGTATCTATCAATTAATAAACTTTTAGCATACTTAGAACTGAATGTCCAGTGAAAGGTGTCTTAGATAATTTAGTGCTTCGAGTGACAAAATAATACATTTACGAAATGCGTCGAATAATATGGTGAGGGAAAACATCGTGAGGAAACCTACCTGTTACCTAACAGGTAATAGTCAGTGCTTGTAAATGGCGACATGGCTTACTACCTATCACATTGAGTACTGACTATCTGGTCAACACGTTTGAGGTGGCTATAGAATTACTACCTTCGCAATAGCGGAGATTGACACCTGAACCATAAGATGTTAATTTGACGCGTTTGTCTTTTGAAAAAATAGCTCTAAAGTAACTACAACAGTCACTATATTTCAGACTATAAAGGATGAATAGCCATGCGTTTCCAGTGAACTTTATTTCTCTTTATCACTATTTCCATTATTTGTAGTAATCCCCACTTTAATACTCAAAAGTACTTTAATCATCTTACCCCCTAATGTATCTGCATATTGAAACTTACATCAAAGCCCTCTATGTATTTTATTGATGAAACACATCAAAGTAAAACCCAAAGCACGTTTGAAAGATAAAAAGAAACCAAACGTTTGATTGGTTAGTTTGTACTCATTTTAATGAAACCTCTTTTGTGCTTCCTTGGTGGTCAGTACCGTGCGAGTTTGGGACGTAGAAAATAGGGTAATAGCTACCTTTCTTATAATGATTAGTTTGTATGTACAAAACATGCAGTAATTAATAAGAAGAGTGGGCCTTACGCAATATTTGTATGAATACTAGCGTGGCATTACGCGGGGTGAAACGAGGTACGCGTGATGGAGGGGGGATATTACAACCAATCAAAACACGGCATCGGCTAATCAAATTAGGTATCTTCTTTTTACTTCACATTTTTTGACTCCGTACCAATTAAAACACGCCATTTAGCCTCCACACCGCGTAACGGGGACCGCTCCTTACGCCGCCGGGTCCTCTTTATATTTGATTCGTGGTACAAAATGAGATAGAGCTTAAAGATAACTACTTAGAATCTATTGGGTGATGAGCTAGCAATCTATGATTAATCAAAATGATGGTTCCACTTCTAAATGACAAAAGAATGAATGAAAGCCTAACTTGGTTAGTGAAACATATGCATAACATATACGCCCGACCATAATCCTCTAAAGGATGTTTAGAAGGAAAGAGTCCGACAGTTTTATTGCTAATTTTTATGGTCTTTGCTATAAATACATTCATACACATGACGCCTGATTTCCTGTGAGGGGTAGGCAGAAATCACGGATCCCCATTTGCCCCAGACAGACCACTTTCGCTTCATTGACACTCATACATCTTCCCATACACATTCGGCGGTTTTACGATATAAGTAATTTTGGCATACCAATATATACTATATACTTGTTAATATCCCCTCGTAATATCATAATAACACCTTATCCCTCAGTCCTCTTTTAATAATTAGTTTAGTCATTGAAATAAAACCTCCTTAAGCCGACCTGTGTGGTCGATAAGTTTTGTTTTATTTTGTAAAAGGTTAGTTTTGGAAAGAGATGTAAAGAGATATTGACTAGACCACCCTGCTTAGTCACGTGTTAGTTTGGGACTAAAGTAGTGTTACTAGCTAGTTAATGTGTTGATTATAAGATGTGACTATGAAGTAATATGACGGCAGGGCATACATTTACTTCAGTTTATTCGTTTCTTTGTACATACGTAAGTCCTATGCTTCTAATAGTAGAATAGAATACCAATCAGCTGCCCTTCTTTCCAGTGTATCATATGAGGCTACTAATTATGCTACTAAGGATACATTGAATCTATTGAGCGATGGCTTAATAACCTGTCACTGATATTGCCTATAATATGTACAATTAATAATCTAATTCCGAAAGTTACTCCGGTGCTACTATGAGGTTGAAGTTCTGTCTACAAAGGGATTGAAATACGTCAATATAATATATCTATGTGTATGTATGTGCTAGGTTAAGGTGAAAGGGCAGTTACGTAGGAATCAGCCCAATATGACATAATGACAGTCAGATAGATGGCAAATTGATAAAGGGTGATTTAGAAGTACCTATAACCGCCGAGTTTGTATAAGGAGGTGTATGAGAGTCAATGAAACGAAAGTGGTTTGTCCGGATCGGGACAAATGGTTATCCTTGATCTCTGCCTACCCCTCTTTAGGGAAATTGCCGATATGTGTATGTAAGTTAACTAGGCTAAGTGAAGTGAGCATTAGTGTTGTTTATGTAACGGTAGATGGCACTAATGATCGCCTGCTAAAGGATACAGTTCATTATTCATAATACGCTTACGTTTACAAACAAACATTAAATATTGTGCTAAACTGGGACTTAGAAATAATTAAAAACATGACATGGTGTAAGAGTATATCCACACCTTACGGCGACCTTGTTAATTTAACAATTTAGCATAAAGTAAATTTTACAGGAGAGATGTTTAAAGTTTAAAAACCAAAACAATATTTTTACCGTCATTTCGCCATGAAACCAACACCAATTGACGCAGAATTTTTTTAATCGAACTGTATATTTAACTCATTTTCGCCAAAAATGGCGTTTACGCTAAATGTTCCGTTCGATGTCGATATGTTTTGCTAGGCATTAGTTAGCTTATACTATAATTAGTAATCTTAAATTTCCTACATTTCAATAATATGATATCACAGCCTCTGACAGTCCCGAAAGATTTGCTAGTGGAGTAGTGTATGTATGTATGTATGTTTGGTGTAATTGATAAGCATACATATTTCCTAACATACACGGCAATTTTAATTCAACATACCGCTTATTTGATGTTCAGTATGTTACAAAAACATACATTTATTGATTGACTTACAACAGTATAAAATACTTTACAATGCGTATGCTACAACATAAATTACTTTAAAAATCTAATACCAATCGAATAACTTAATTATGGCTTTTGCAAACACGTCCAATCTACATGAAAATTATACATACTCTTGACATCTCATTCCCTAAAAGGGGATAGGCAGAGTTAACATTAGCACATTGAAGAAGGAACACTGCTATATAATGACACACAGCCACTAAGTCTAACAAACTAGTTTACTCACTAATGTGTTAAAATGTTTTTATTGAGTGTTTTTTTATCATTTTTAAATGTATGTTTTGATAGTTACACAGATAAGTATGTGACTCATTAGGTGTATATGATTTTAATAGTTTTGTGTATTAACAGTTTTAGCTCATAGCTGTATGACGCAACTTTCCTATCCTATTTTAAACGATGTATTGGCATACATATTCAAGCTTCTACTTCCCTAACGGGATAGGCAGAGACTATTGACAACCTTGAACGATCTAAATCACTATTGCTTCACTCACACCAATTAACCTTCTCATACATGCTCTTCTGTTCTTCACACTACACCTTTGAGAAGAATGTTTCTAATTTAATCTGTATAGTATTAATAATAATAATAATATTTGGACATTATTACACCAATTGAACTAGCCCCTTGGTAAGTACATTTAAGACTTGTGTTAAAGGTACAAGTCAACGAATATTTAAGAAATGTATACATATTATATATAGATAAATACTTATATAATCAACGACCAGACTGGAAAGCAGTAGAAAAGCGTAGTTCTTAACTCTGCCTCCACCGGGAATCGAACCCGGGACCCCACGATTAGCGTTCAGGTGCCTAACCGATCGCGCCACGGAGGTCGTCAAAGTATTACATATTAGCTTGAAAATTGAGAATATAATCTTATATGGAACAATGGTGACAGGTTGCTATCCCATCGCCCAATGCCATTCATTTTACCCCTAATCCCTTAGTCACCTGCTTAGTCATGCTGAGAGGAACGGCAGCTAGTTAGTATTCTTTTTACTACCCAGCTAAAATGGGGCATGTAATGTATGTATGTAAGAGTACGAAATATACCCCTTGAAAGGCAGACAGAAATTTATGACACACGTATATCATATACATACATAAGTATTAAAATATTTACGACCTCCGTGGCGCGATCGGTTAGACACCTGAACCACAGATAATATAATACTACCTGAACACTAATCGTGGGGTCCCAGGTTCGATTCCCGGTGGTGGCAGAGTTAAGAACTACGCTTTTCTACTGCTTTCCAGTCTGGTCGTTGATTATACAGGGTGGCGCATTCAAAACGGTCAGTATGGGAAAGTCTGAAACTATAAGAGATACGAAGATTTGTTCTTAGGAACCATGTCACCGATTTTGATAAAAAGAAAAACTGCATTCATACTTTCTTTGAAAAAACAACTGTATCCAGTACGGGAATCGAACCCGGTTGCTTTGAAAAAACAAATTGGCCCTTTTCACTTTTTCTTTTTAAATATCGATTGTGTAAGTCTTAAACTGTAAATGTCTCTATGAAACATGGTGTCGAAAATGAATAAAATGCATCGTTTAGGCATACTTTAGTTTATCATAGTAGTTTACATACTCCGTAACAATATTCAACAGACATGTAAAATTGTCTCCATGGCTGTTTGTAGTTTTGTACTTCCCTACTTGTTAGATGCACCATATCATGTGGTATTAGCATTGCATAAATCCTTTAAGGAGGTTTTGTTATCTACTGTAATCAAAAACTAACAATCTATTGAAAAGTCCACTTACAGTGACGGGTTGAACCATATTAGAAAATTTCTTGTGGGATTACATTAAGGATGAATTTTACAAAACAAGGTATAACACCATTGAAGACCTAAAAGTAGCAATAAAGTCAATTGTAACGCAAATTCACCACATGAAAATACAAAATTCAATAGTAAGATCGTTACCTAAACGTGTTGAATATTGTATTGAAAACAACGGTGGTCACTTAGAAAACCTACTATGATGAACTAAAGTATGCCAAAAACATGCATTTTATTCATTTTCGACACCATGTTTCATAGAGACATTTACAGCTTAAGACTACACAATTGATATTTAAAAGAAAAAGTGAAAATGGTCAATTTATTTTTTCAAAACAACCGGGTTCGATTCCCGTACTGGATACAGTTGTTTTTTCAAAGAAAGTATGAATGCAGTTTTTCTTTTTATCAAAATTGGTGACATGGTTCCTAAGAACAAATCTTCGTATCTCTTATAGTTTCAGACTTTCCCATACTGACCGTTTTGAATGCGCCACCCTGTATATGCTTTATATGTATTTATACGTTGACTAATACCCTTAACACAAGTCTTAGGGCCGAAACTGCGTTAAGCGGGCGCCCGCGCGGGTTCATACAAAATTGCTACGTCGCGTAGACACGCGCGGGCGTCCGTTGCGGAGAGTATGGCCCCGCGCCCGCGCAGCGTGGCCCGTATCCGGGCGACACGTCCGCACGGGGGTACACGCGGGAACCCGGCAGCGGGAGTACGCGCGGGCTTGTTCAGTCAGTAACGCTGTGTGATACGGGTAGCACGCACGGAGAAAGGCAAGAAGAAAAATGTCTTTCGACACAGAAAGAGTGATTGTAGAAGAGTAGAGTGAGTCGGTTAACAAGAGCTCGACGTTATATTGAGTCAACGTTCGGTATCATGGCTAATAAATTCAAAATTCTTCATCGTCCCTTAAATGTTTCAAAAGAGAACGCTATTTCTTTTATTAAAGCGATATGTATTCTACATAATTTTGTTAGATCTAGACAAGATGACTACAATGTCAACGATGTTGTCATAAATTCACGCCATATTCGTGATGTCGAATATGGGTTTGGGAACACTCAAAGAGACGCGTATACAATACGCGACAAATTCTCTGATTACTTCGTCGCAGGTGGTAAAGTATCGTGGCAAGATCGTAGTATTTTTTAAAACATCCTCAAAAGTAAAGTCATCATTCCTTCAGATACCCTCTTGTATTAGTAGACTAAAAAAAACTTTTTAAAAATCAAATATCTCTGAAAATATTTAAGCGACACCGCAAAACTTTGCTTACTAAAAGATACATTAACCTATCTTCCAATACACAAAATAGGGCGAAATTATCTTAAAAATTTTCAGAGATATTTGACTTTTAAAAAATGGGTATGTATATATGTTTATGATTTGACTGTATCGGTACACGGCCCAATACGCTAGTTGACCCTTTTTTTTCTACATAACAACCTCGATTCAATAAACGGGCTTACTGGCTGCCGTTTCTTTTTTGCCATTGATCGTCGTTTTGCTATGTAATAATATATTAAGCTCTCCATCGACACGACTGTACTTGCAAACCCTTAAAATTGAACTAGCGACGCTGCGATATGCGGTCCCCGCGACGGTTTCCCGTCACGTGCCCGCGGGGCCCGCCGGCGGGTCGACGCGCGGGTCCACGCGCGGTGTGACGCGTCGGGTACCCGCGCGGGCGCCCGCTTAACGCAGTTTCGGCCCTTAAATGTACTTACCAAGGGGCTAGTTAAATTGGTGTAATAATGTCCAAATATTATTATTATATGTAGTTCAGTAGTTCGTAATCTCTAGTATTAACGTCAAATACAATTTAAGTACCCAAATTTACTAACCTGGCTTAAACCATTTTATCCAACATCAAATTTTACTTATTACACCAAACAGTAAGGGCTAAGTTTAGGGGAGAAAATTCCAGAAACGGTTGCCATGACAACGGACTGGACCCTACAAAATAAAGGGATTAATCGTACCTTAAATTTCGATGAATTTGTATTAATTGATTTTGATATTTATGTACTTAGAAATTAAGGTTTGTTTTCTTTGAGTTTGAAATTGATAGATTTGTGGATTTTGATTAGAACTGTTTTTCAGTATGATCTTGTTATTTTGTTAGTAATCATGCATTTTAATTGTCCATACGTACATACACACTCGTTCTTAGAGAGAATTAAATGTATTAGGTGATATAAAGTGATATTCTACATGTATACATACATACACATCACGCCTAATTCCCTGTAGAGGTGTAGGCAGAGATCACGGATCCCCATTTGTCCCACTGACAGACCACTTCATTCATTAACACCCATACATCTCCTCATTTACACTCGGCGGTTATATGATATTCTATAAGAATACGATCACAACCACCTACCTTATGGTGCCTCAAGATAAATAAATTGAGAATATAATAGTCTTCGAAGTTCTGTCCATCCCAAAAGGCTTAAAATCGTGAGTATATCTGTATATAGAGACTTGTAATAGCTAGGAGAGAATGGAATCTCGTACAAATGGCCAGTGCTTGAATTCCCTTACACTTGAACACACATTTTGGTTAGACATCACCTTATACATTACGACCTGTTAGTCTTGCAAAGTAGACAGAGTTTTGAGTCTCTAAAAGGTTGACTTAGTGATTTCTGATGATAATTTATTGATTTGTGATTTATGTCTACCCTTTTGATTTGTGATATCTGTCTATTAATAAGTATGTATATATATATTTTCAATACGTACTAAATACTATAGTAGGTATGTATAATGTAGTATATAGCTTTTAAACGATGTATTGGCATATAAAGCACTTACCGTGGGGCTAGTTCAATTGCGAAAAATAACATACACATATGTGAAATGCATCGAATTCTAAGGTAAGGGAAAATGTCGTGAGAAAACCTACTTGTTCCCCGAACAGGTAATAGTTAGTGCTTGTAAATGGTGATATAGTTTACCATATGTCACTTTGAGTGCTGATTATCTGACAACACATGGGTACGAGTTGGCCATATAATTACTACCTTCGTAATTTCGGAGATGAAAACCTGAACCTCTGACTACCCCGCAAGGGCTAATGGTCGTGAACGGGTTTCTCTTTTGACTAGTTTGGTACAAATCAGAATACTATTATTATTCAAGATCTATTCAGACTTATTTACAAAGAAATCAAGTAGGCAAATTGCCTTGAAATTTTCCTTAGTAATTGAGAAACAAGTAGTGACCTAAATAGGTAGTCTAGAAAATTTATTGAAATTAGTACTTGTGTTTTTCTCTTATACCTTATATATGTCTATATATTGACGGTCTGTAATCCATTTTGGATAGACAGAAACTTAGATACATAAAATTTATTTAGTCTCTTTTACAAGCTTACATACATAGATTCATGCTTCTAAATTCAAGTTCTGTTACCCTTTTGGGTTGGACAGAACATTGAAGGCATAATTTACTTTGTCACGTTTAGACACATACATACATATATTCACGCCTATATTCCAAATGGAATAGGCAGATATTCGATTACCTGGAACGATCTTGCCAAATCTCAATTAGAAAATTTTAGCATACATATTATATAATGACGACCTCCGTGGCGCGATCGGTTAGACACCTAAACGCTAATCGTGAGGTCCCAGGTTCGATTTTCGGTGGAGGCAGAGTTAAGAACTACGCTTTCTTCGGCTTTCCAGTCTTGTCGTTTATTATATATGCTATATATGTATTTACCTATGTATAATATGTATACATTTCTTAAATACACGTTAACTAGTACCCTTAACACAAGTCTTAAATTTACTTACCAAGGGGCTAGTTTAATTGGTGCAATAATGTCCAAATATTATTATTATTATTATAAATAGAATTATCGGTACCTTGCTTGACACTATTTCGAAGAAAGTGACTGGAATTAAATTTGGTTAGTTCAATTGGTGTAATAATGTACAAATATTATTATAAAAAAAATGACCTAGTCCCTTAGTCATGCCGGAAAGAACGGCAGCTAGTTAGCTGTCCCACAGGTAGTCCAGAGGTGTAAATTCACCAGTTAATTGGACAAAGTTCTGTTTGGATTAGTCTCTGCAACTCCCACCTGTGAAGTTGGTCTTGAGTTAGTGCTGTGACTTAAGAACTAGGTTTAAGTTTACTGTTTAGTACTGCTAGGCTTAGTTGGTGTGAGGGGTAAATAGTACCTTGGGTGCAAAGACATTTTACATACATATACTGCACGTCCTTAAATCCCTTTCGGGGTGGACAGAACCTTGGAGATGTGAAACGACTTCTTTTTTACTTAATAGCGTGTATTTCGGGGCTTCGATATTATTACGGTGAGGGAAAACATCGTGAGGAAACCTACCTGTTCGTCGAACAGGTAATAGTTAGTGCTTGTAAATGGCGTCATGGCTGACTATCTGTCACATTGAGTACTAACTATCTGGTCAACACGTGGGTTCGAGGTGTCCATAGAATTACTATCTCTGCGATTGCGGAGATGGATACCTGAACCTCTGACTTACCCACATGGGTTAATGGACGTGAACGCGTTTGTCTTTGTCATCTTAAATTGTTATTGCAATGTAATAAATGACACTTCACTCCTCATACACTCTCGGCGGTTATAGGTACTTACTTATTGGTATTTTCCTCAGCGTAGTATTAATGACAATTTAAGTTTATTTGACAAAATCGCAACCAAACAGGAACCGTGATCTCTGCCTACCACTCTATAAAGAACAAGCGTGATGTGTATGTATATAAGGAAAACAATCCAAAATCACGTAAAAGCCATCAGTCTGTCACTCCACGCGTGACTAAGGGACGGGCACCCTATTTCTGCATACCCCCCGCGTGCTAAAGTCGTAATGATAAATCGCGGCGAGACAGCCTTTGTCGGTGGTACAGAATGCTTTCTATGTTTAGAGGGGTAGATAAAGATTTGGGAGGTTTTACTACTAACGGTTTAAGAATGCTAACTATAATAATAACATTTTGGACATTATTACACCAATTGAACTAGCTCCTTGGTAAGTACATTTAAGACTTGTGTTAAGGGTACTTGTCAACGTATATTTAAGAAATATATACTTATTATATATAGATAAATAGACAATAAGCATGTATAATCAACGCCCAGACTGGAAAGCAAGAAGAAAAGCGTAGTTCTTAACCCTGTCTCCACCGGGAATCGAACCCGGGACCTCACGATTAGCGTTCAGGTGTCTAACCGATCGCGCCACGGAGGTCGTCAAAAGATACATTTTACTACTAACGGATTAAGAATGCTAACTAGTTGCCGTTCTTTCCAGCATGTCGTAAAAGATTCCTAAGGGTTTAGTGGAATCTATCAGGTGATGTGCTAGCAATCTGTCACCAATATTATATATAATTCCAATTTAGATCTTTTTAGTTTTGCTAAAAATATCCGTAGTGGCGGGGTGGTCAGAGACTTGAGTGCCCATATACAATATACAATATATACATAAATATACAAATCTCCGAAATTTCTTACCTCTTACTTATCTCTTGTGTATACACAAGTGGTGAAACGTATGCTTTTTATGTTAACCGTAATGATTTCAATGTAATGTCTGCCCCGAAAGAGATTAATGTAAGTAAATATATTATTATGTATTTATTTAATACATCGCAAAGTATTCTTGAAATTACAGCTCTTGAATCATATCTACCCCTTTGGAGATTATACACTTGAGTATATGTACATTTTAAAGGCATTCCCTTAGTACACCCATCTATTCATAAAATACCCTTGTGCCAACCCCCCTGGCCTCGTTAGTCGTAATTATACGACTTTTCACGACTATTACATCTCTGCCTATCCCCTAAATGCTACTCTTACGTGATTAGGACTTTTGTCATCAGGTATTTTAGACTAAAGACAAACGCGTTCACGACTATAAACCCTTGCGGGGTAGTCAGAGGTTCAGGTGTCCATCTCCGCAATGCGAAGGTAGTAAATCTATGGCTACCTCGAACCCACGTGTTAACCAGATAGTCAGTACTCTATGTCAAGAAGTATATCTTTCAACACAAAACCAGCTGATTACAAAGATAAGATCCCCAACTAGCACTTCCTTCATATCTTTTCAATTAATATCATTTAGAAACTTCACGCTTATTTCCAATGAAGTATGCCAGTCACGTAGTGCCCTTAACGAGTCGTTTGGACAGTATTGTTCCAATACACCCTGACAAATTACCGAGTCGTGAAGGTTTAGGCAAGTGGCCTGAAATATTGTGGGTGGAATGCGAGTTGGGGATTCTAATAGAATATTTTTTTTTACACAAAACATACGCTTCACGACTTGTGTATACACACTCCCTTTTTTATTATGACGGGGTAGTCAGAGGCTTGAGTGCCCATCTCTGATGCACACCTGAACCTTTGATTATCCCGCAAGGGTTAATGGTCGTGAACGCGTTTGTCTTTTGTCTCTATATTGATACATACATACATATATTCACTCATCTTCCTTAACGGGATAGGCAGAGACTATCGATCGCCACCTGGAACGATCCTGACAAATCTCTTGCTTCACTCACACCCATTAACCTTCTCATACATGCTCTTCTGTTCTTCACTACGTACACCCGCCTTGAGAATATCTCCAATTTGATCTGTATAATTTCTATACGGCCCATCCCGTCCAACTCAACCTTCCACTTTGGCTCGGTAAATTCCTTTCGTAACCCTCCTTTCATATATTATATTCATTCTCAAAATATGCAATATTATTCTACGGTTACGTAGGGGTCTGCTCAATAATATTAATAATAAAAGCGTTTATTTACAGCCACAAAATTACACAATATATAAAATATCTACACAATACAAAACGTTTACAATGAAAACTTACAAATCTGTGCATGTTATTGTCGCAGCATAAGGGTTCGAATTAAGCTGTGTATGTTACATTTGACAATAAGGCATATGACAGTCAGGTAGACGTCATATTGTATAAGGGTGACGTTAGAAGTACCTATAACCATCCAGTGTATATAAGAACGCTTACGTATGAGTGTATGTGAAGCTAAAGTGTCTTGTCAGGATTGAGTCAAATGGGGATCCGTGATCTCTGTCTATACTTCTATAGGTTTAAACGGGCGTGATGTGTATGTAGGAATGTTTTTGATGTTATAGAGTTTACTTGTATAATTTGTATATACATACACTTCTGGACACATCTATTGGCCCACCTAGCATTTTCAGTTTCGTTTGGTCCTAGCTAAAATTTTTTATTAGTTCGAGTTAAAAGTTTTTATGCAGTTCTTAACCTGGCATATTCACAACGTCATTCAATAGTCTTTTTTTTAAATTTCGAACACAGAATTTAAAGAAACAAAAGACAATTTGGAGCCTGTTTGTTGATATCAAACTATCGAAACCTAAACTCTAAGGTGGGCCAATAGATGTGTCCGGAAGTGTATGTATTATATTTAATGGTGAGGAAAAACATCGTGATAAAACCTGCCTATCCCTCGTGATAGGTAAATAGCCAGTGCCTGTATACGCCGATACGGTTCTCTACCTATCACGTTGGGTGCTGTCTATTTAAACGTGGGATTCGAGTTGGCCATACCTAACATACCTTCAAAACGTCACTCAAGCCTCTGACTACCCCGCCAAAAAAGAGAGTGTGTATATTCGCAAGTAGTTAAGCGTATGTTATATATGTGTGTATGTAGACATTCAAAGCATGTCAACAAGCCATTAATTCCGTAGGGGGTGGGAGGTTTAGTCATGGTAAAGTAATTATTTATTAAATATAGTTTAGCACCCTTTTCGCTAGTTATCTTGTATGCTTTAATGCTTGACAAGGTAGACAGAACTGTAAAGCTTAGTTTTATATGATTGATATTGGCTAGTGATTTGATAGTATGTATAATAAATTATTATCTTTTTTTACTAACGGAGTGGAAAGAACGTCTAAGATATATTTGTTCGGTTTAGTTATCATTTTTAAGTACGTCTGGAATTGAGAAAGTATTTTAGAGGATACCTATCTGTTCTACTAAATATTTATTACATACATATCACTACATAGTATAAAACAAAGTCGCTTTCTCTGTCCCTATGTCCCTTTGTATGCTTAAATCTTTGAAACTACGCAACGGATTTTGATGCGTTTTTTTTAATAGATAAAGTGATTCAAGAGGGAGGTTTATATGTATGATGACATCCATTAAATAGTGGGGAAGGCTATATATTTTATACCTGTGCGAAGCCGGAGCGGGTCGCTAGTAAAATATATAATGAGGTATTTTTCATTACCACGTGGGTTCGAGTCCAAAGTGGCCATACAACTACTACCTTTCCAATTGCGGGAACAATCACCCAAATCTCTGACTACGCCACAAGTGTTAAAAATCAAGCAAATGTTGGTCTTTTATCTCAATAATACCAATTACACATACCAATCTACCTTAAACCCCATCTATCTACATATTGCACTCAACTCAATGAATGAAACACACAGACAAACACATATACATACATACATACTTCATACACACACATACACAGTAATCAGAAAACCCAATAAAGGTACTCATTCATTCGAGAGTCAAGTTTAAATTGGCTTTAATTGAACGCAGAGACCTAGGTTTCAAGTTCACACCACTATAGCCCTTATTTGTAGGACCTAAGGTTCATTTTTCTATTAACTGTTCAACACGTGACTATCATATGTCCTAGATCTTGATAGATTTGCGTCTTTGTTACTTCATGTGATGCTAGTAAAGGATTTTGCATGTGATGTCTTTTTAGATAGTCTGTGATAATTTGACGACCTCCGTGGCGCGAATGGCTAGACACCTGAACACCTGAGGTCCCGGGTTCGATTCCCGGTGGAGGCAGAGTTGAGAACTACGCTTTTCTACTGCTTTCCAGTCTGGTCGTTGATTATATATGCTATATATGTATTTATCTATATATAATATGTATACATTTCTTAAATATACGTTGACTAGTACCCTTAATACAAGTCTTAAATGTACTTACTAAAGAGCTAGTTCAGTTGGTATAATAATGTCCAAATATTATTATATTATAATTAGTAATATCAGTAATAGTAATATTAAATAGAATTATTGGTACCTTGCTTGACACTATTTCGTAGAAAGTAATCGGAACTAAATTTCTAACAAACTTTATTCTAATATTAAAAGTAACCTAGGAGTCATTATCTCTTTTTTGGTCCTTCTCTAAAGGGATAAACAGACATGTATACCCTTTGTGGTAGACATAAGTCACGTATCCTCATATTTTTGTAGACCAAACCAATACCTATACATACCTAAATTTGCTTCCTTATCGGCGTATATATCTAAGAGTGTTTTTTTCTATTTTCACAGATGAATATCAAGGGCTGTATAGTATTATATTATCTGTGTCAAGGGTGACTTTTAGAAGAATATTTAGTTCTGACAGAAAGACAGGTTAGTACTCCTATCGTATTTGACAAAACAAATGGAATGCTAACTAGCTACCAATCTTGCTAATACATTTTGTTAAAGTACATACGTACACATCACGCATGATTCCCTGTAAAGGGGAAGGCAGAGATTACATATCCCCATCCATCCCGATCCTGACAAAACACTCAATACACAAACGGCGGTGATAGGTACTTCTAACGGACAAAGTGACTAAGGAATACATAATTAATATTTGTTACAAAATTTTATGTAGTACCTTGATTTGATGAGAAGATTTTTCTAGCCCCTGTGTAAATTACATACATACATTTACGGTTCAATTAATTTCATTGTTTTAGTGTGAAGAGCAGAAGAAAATGTATGACAAGGTTCATGGGTGTGAGTAAGCAAGAAAGTTTTGTCAGGGATGTAAAAGCGTGAATTTATTTATGTATTTAATAGCTTAGCGCCCAATAGATTCCATTCCCTTCCTTAGTCCTACGACACGCCGAGAGGAACGGCAGCTAGCTAACATTATTTTTACGCCCCAGATCAGCATTATATTATCACACAATAAGCACACATTGTGGTGAAAGAAATAAAGTTGTTATCGCATTTCTCAGAATACGCGGGTGGTACCATTTAAAATGAATGACATGTAGGTAATAAAGAATTTATTGTACTTATCGGTGAACAAAGAAAATAAATTTAAAGCTTGTCATACATACGCTTATACTCATGTATTTAGTGTATTTTGGGATGTACAGAACTTTTCAGAACAATAGGTTTAGTCAGCAGTCTTTTTAGCATTATTACTATTATTATTATGGAATATTATTGACAGGTAACTAGCTCTTTGCTCAATGGATTTTTTTAACCTTTAGTTCCTGAGTCGTCTCCTACTATTAGCGGGGAAGAAAGGCAACTAATTAGCATTCTATAGAGTTTCCAATTACATAACAATGTTGTGAATTAAGTATGTCATTAATAAAGAATTTATTATGCCTTTATCTTCGAACAAATAAAATAAATTAAAACGTGTGTCGTCGTATAGATTATTTGTAACGGAATAAATAAGTACATATTATGTACACTAACATACACTTCACGTCCTCCGTTGTAGGGTAGTCAGAAGTACGAATTTCCATCTCTACAATTGAACTGTAGTTTATCTATAGCCATACTTTTGATAGAATTTAAAATTCAGCCGATAAGAAGTCAACCCCTTAATTAAAAATATAAAAGACAAACGCGTTCACGACCATTAACCCTTGCGGTGTAGTCAGAGGTTCAGGTGCCCATCTCCGCAATTGTGAAGGTAGTAATTCTATGGCCACCTCGAAGCCACGTGTTGACCAGATAGTTAAAAATATAATTTAGAGTTTTTATTATATCATTATATTTATTAAGCCCTTTATCACTTTCTTCGTTATTCCGGAAAGATAGGTAACTAGTTAACATTCTATTACATTATAATTACCCCTTTAAACTTTCTTTATAAACGCAACATAACATTACGTTCTAAATTTCACGTTTAATACTCCACTCATTGTTTTTTAATAGTATGGTAATGTAATGTTACCATAAACAAATGTTATGGTTCAAGGACACTTGAACGTTTATTATACAACTTTCAAGGTCTTTGGTATACCTAAATAATTAATTTTTGATATTAGAACCCCATTGTTGCGTGACGATAAATACATAACGGTGTTAAATTGATTTTTTGGTGTATTATGCCTTGTAGAACATTTGGAAGTAAATATCATGTTGAAATTTCTAAGTATGTGACTTTATTAACGGCAAATGTGTATGAAGAGGTGTATGAGTGTCAATGAAGCGAAAGTGGTTTGTGAGGATCGGGAGAGATAAGAATCCGTGATCTATGCCTACCCCTCTACAGGGATACGGGTATAATTAGTATCTATGTATGTTTTAAAGGGTAAAATATAGTAGTTTTTACTACATAATAAGAAACTTATTTAATAAATATGTTATCGATTTACATCGTCACTTTAATCATAAATAAAACAAATAGTGATTAGAATGTTTATTTGCTGTCTTTCTCCTCAACATGTTGTAAGAGGTGACTATGGGACTAGGAGTAAATTGAATATATTATGCGATGGACTAGCTTATCAACAGTATATAACATCAATATCATCACGTCTGATAACTAAGCTAATGGTACTGTATAGTATTATATTATTTGTGCTAATGGTGACCGAAATGTGTTTCTCAGATTCTGTCCACCCCGAAAGTGAATAAATACGTGAGTGATATGAGAAAAAATATGTTTTATTCTGAAAACTCATCATACGTTTGTTATACAAGAAAGAGAATATTTAAATCTCACTTAACAAAATTCGTATAAAATCACTTAACTCGACTCGTAAGTGACTCGATTCGATATTGCCTTTCATATTCGATGTTTGGAATCGAGTATTTGATTTCGATACGTTGCCTTTATCAAATTCGATATATCAATCGTAGGGACAAAAAGATTTATGTTTTCTTGGGAATCTGGGACCCTAGTCTACTAATGCGTTTTAGCACAATCGTAATTCAATATCAGTTCAATTATAGTGGGAAGTTAGTAGTGTATTGGCAATAGTGTCAAATTTCACTATTTAAAAACGAAATTTGTCATTGTGCTGTCATTAATGGTGTAATTTGACAAATAAAACTTTGCTATTCTACGAACAACATCACACTGTAACTGAAAAGATATTGGACTGATATTTTGCAAAAAGCATTAGTAGACTTGGGGCCTAGGCCCAATATTTCGAGTAACTCTACTCAGGGTTTACGTGGACGAAATTCTGATTTATTGGGTACAGGATTTGATTTGAGTGAATTACGACTTTAATTCAATGCTTTAGGTCTCGATTTGCAATATTCTTTTTATTCTTGTGTATTACAATTTTAGCTATATATTTATCTGTTAATTTCAATGTCTACATCGTGTTAATTCAGACTCAATTATACCTGCAATGTTTCAAATCCTCTGCTAATGCTATTTCGAAGATATCGGAGAGGACTGCCAACTTCTAATCCTATAAAACAATGATAGTCTAGGAATATCGAATAGGCGTTCAAGAGATTCATCAGCTGTTATATTTTGGGTGTGAGTGTGGTAGAGATTCATCGTGAGTTCTAGGGTTTAGTTAGGTAATTGTGGATGTACTAGGCACCACTATATTCGTAGATATTCCAAAACTTCGTTTATTTTTGTCAATAACAGACTAACATTAAAAGTGTACAAGATATTTTTTTTCATCTATTAATTATCATCCCTTTTTATCTATCGTCTCTATGATCACATATATTTTAAATTATATCTCCTTTATGAAAACTCTGCATTTACAAAAAAAAATTATAAAATTAAATAATAATTTGTAACATACTTTTCAATCATTGTATGAAAAATCAAATACCACACATTTCACAATTCTCACTAATTCACTCTAAAGACAGCTTTCATACATACATACTTACACATCACGCCTGATTCCCTGTAGAGAGGTAGGCAGAGATCACGGATCCCCATTTGTCCCAATCCTGACAGACCACTTTCGCTTCATTGACATTCATACATCTTCTCATACACTCTCGGCGGTTATAGGTACTCCTAACGTCACCTTTTTTCAATATAGCGTCTATCTGACTGTTATCTTTCAATCTCTACTCAACCCTCTATAAGGAAACGGGCGTGACATTTACTAATCTATAACGGCCCTTACAACTGTACCCGCCCAAAACAGTCTATTTTTGTTTACACTAAATTAGTGCAAGTAATTAGTCTTGAGAGTGCATTTACATTTGATTTATGTTTAGAAGTCAAAGTTCGAGCGATAAGAGAACGCGCTTCTATTTTGGTTCTAATACACAATATGTACTAAATCTATCGATATTTGTATATACGTAGTAACAAAAGAATTATCTTACGACCTCCGTGGCGCGATGGGTTAGACACCTGAACGCTAATCGTGGGGTCCCGGGTTCGATTCCCGGTGGTGGCAGAATTAAGAACTACGCTTTTCTACTGCTTTCCAGTCTGGTCGTTGATTATACATATATGCTAAATATGTATTTATCTATATATAATATGTATACATTTCTTAAATAATTACGTTGACTAGTACCCTTAACACAAGTCTTGAATGTATTTACCAAGGGGCTAGTTCAATTGGTGTAAAATTGTCCAAATATTATTATTATTATTTACAGTAATTTATTATTATTATTATTAGAAATTATTATTATTAGTAGTAGAAATTAAAGGTGCTGTGACTAACTAAAGAATTATTACGTCTCAAAAATTACATCCAGTGGGAAAGAAACAAAAGAACCTGAATATAATAATACTGCCATCCACCAAGATGCTAATAACCTCTAAGTTATACATACATTCACGTCCTTCAATCCCTTTCGGCGTGGACAGAACCTCGGACAATTAGTCCTAGTTCACTTTTTGGCATGAATATTGCATGATATCATTTGAAACCTTAGTGACAGATTGCCAGCCCAGCGCTTAATTCGCACGGGTATAAAATATATAGCCTACTCCACTATTTAATGGATGTTATTATATATATAAACCTTCCTCTTGAATCACTCTATCTATTGAAAGAAACCGCATCAAAATCCGTTGCGTAGTTTCAAAGATTTAAGCATACAAAGGGACATAGGGACAGAGAAAGCGACTTTGTTTTATACTATGTAGTGATATATATATTATACACCACTATCCATCAAGATTATTTATCTATCTTTAGTTCGATGATCGAAATTCGGTGTTTGAAAAATGGCTATACCCGTTGTTTATTGATAAGTCTCATACATCCGTTTAGTACAGTTTCTTAATAAATATTTATTATAATACTTGCATTAATGTTTGCTTGGCACAATTCCATAATCAAACAACAAATAAGTTCAAAATATTGAACCCGTTACTATTTGTTACACATAAGTACCTATTTACATATACTTAAAACCTTTAGTCCATTTAGGACAGACAGAACTTGATAAACAAATTGTCTTTATCAATATTAATCATTCGTAGAATACATACACATCACGCTCATCTTCTCATAGAGAGGTAGAATTAACAGATACTCATTTCATTCTTATAGTATTCTTGATACTAATGTAAGTAAAGAAATTGTAAAGCCAACAATATGTAATATTTATAACACGTTTTCTCTAATCACCCTATAGCTTCCATATATCACTAGCCTCTTAATATACATCAAGAAGACAGGCAGCTAGTCACCGTTCAAACGCGTCTCTGACTAGTCCTTGAATCAATTGCGATAGCTTTCATCGGTCAAGCGAATTTAGGCCTGTATCCGGCGATTCAGTGGCCACATCCGCTAATTTGGCGAATGGGGCCGACATTTAAATTATGACAGTTCATGTGACAGTAGTGACATATTTGTTTGTCAGTCGTGAATTAGTAGTCTGTTTATTTGGAGTAATTAAACTACATATACATTCTCGTCATTTAATGCTAGAGTGATATAGTAAGAGTTTGATGGGGTAGGCCGCGTAGAACTTATACAGATCAAATTGGAGACATTCTTGTCAAGGCGGGTGTACGTAGTGCGAAGAACAGCAGACCATTTATGAGAAGGTTAATGTGAGTGAAGCAAGAGAGATATGTCAGGATCTTTCCAGGTGGCGATCGATAGTTTCTGCCTATCTCTTAGGGACGTAGAAGCGTGAATATATGTATCCATATACAGAGACTCTTCATGGCCACTTTAAAGCATCGTGGCAAAGCTCTGTAGCATTATGAATATTCATTCGAATTTGTAAATAATTTAACTACAAAAATAGGTATATTATTAACTCTTTCGAAACAGTTAGTGAATGACACTTATCATAACATAAAAATCTTTGTCTATTGAAACATAAACAGCTGTAAAAATATATCTAAAGTAGGTAACAGGTGGTGATAGTCAATTGCGTTTTGGAGATAAATTTAGTAATTTAGATGGATTTTTAAAATTCTGTTCAATCATTCATTGTCTTTTAGATATTTGAATGTTTAAAATAATGAAAGATGCAAAGTTAGTTTATATTATTCTTTTTACACAGACTTTCACAGACTATCACCCAACATACATACATACACATCACGCCTCTTATTCTAAAGGTAGGCAGAGATCACAGATATGGGGATATCATTTCAGTAAATCCTTACAAACCACTTTAAGTTCATTTACATCCATACACATCCTTACACACTCGGCGGTTATAGGAAATATATTCATAAATTCCGCACCTGTTATTCAATATCTAATGAAAGGTATCTTGTGAAGCAAAAAGGTAACTCAACCTCATTTCGGCATGATGAGTTGCGGGTAATTTCGGCCTACCCGCAAAATACGATAGGCAAATGAGGGTACTTCCAATATTGTAATTTTAATTCAAAATTGGATAAGGGTTATAGGACCTTGTATACTTTAAGGTCTTGACTCCCTTTTGGAGTGTATAGAACCTCAAAGACATGTTAATATTGGGGTTGCTAAAATCTTAATGTGGCATATTGATGATTGGTTTCCAGCTCATCGCATAATTCGTTTCATTTCAAATAATTATACACAAATTCGCAATTAAAGCTTTTTTAAATGATATTTTTCCGACCCGGCGAAGCCGTTTTCTATTTGATTTTTTTTAAACTGTACATACTCGGCAGTTATAGTGCCTACATATATCAATTTGTGCAACTAAACTAACCCCTACGTAACCACCTTTCTACCTTACCTAAATATTCCTCAAATTACATACCTACATTAATATCCCTCGATCCTTTAAGAGTGGACTGAACTTATGAACCTTAAACCCTTATTGATTACCTTTAGCAGGTACTGCCAGATTAGCGACAGCATCAATATAAAACATTTAAAAGCAGTTGATATCCCATCATCCGATATATTCCATTCCCCATTACCCTTACTGACCAATAATGATAGATTTTTTGTGTTCAAGATGCAATTAACACCTGATATTTTCACCTCATATGTAAAAGTAAAAATATATATAATCTCTCTTATTTTTTTATTAATTTTATCGTTACGAAAAAAGATATTTCCATTTTCTTTTTACTTATTGTAAATATACCGGTTCATTTACGAGTACATACTTTAATTATGATTTTTTGTACTAAATGTGTAATAATACTCATGTCACGCTGTGATAATTCTTCGGATTCCAGTCTAGTGCTTCCGTTTAGTATTTACTTTTAATATGTAAGAACGGTAGCTAGTTAGAACAAACACACACCAGCTACATCGATGTAGACTAAAACAATCTTACGTTTAAGATGCAATACCATCTAAAGACGGGTCCCGTGTAATTGACATACCCGCTTTGTCTGAAGCCCTATTGTGAGGATGTACCTGGACGTGAGTTATAGTATTAGGCATTCCAGAGAGCACTAAGATGTCTAGAACTTGGTCTTATCGAATACCTGGGTGCTTGTGTGTGAGATTTGAAATTGGAATCGCTTCGTATGGTTTTGTTTAGGAACTGGGGTTTAATTGGAATGTAAATAGTTGTTTTATGAATGATTAATTGGAATGTAAATACGAGTAGTTGTTTTATGAATTAAACGTTGTAAAGGTGATTAAGGGAATTAAAATTAGTAAAGTTAAAAGCAATGGACTAACAATCTTTGCGTATATTCCTTAGTTTGTGAAATGGATATAAAATAGAGTATTTAGAGTACATAAGCTCGAATATTCTTAGGTTTCTTTAATGGAAATGAAATAAAGTATTTATATTTCACAACCATTAAAGGATTAAACGTATACCGACCGATACGAAATACGCGAAACATCGTCAATTCTAATTGATACTTATCTTTAGTATACACGTATCATTTTCGTAAATCCTGAAGTGACGAAAAGAAACTGGGGATAATCAGGCTCTTTAATCACTTGTTTCTATAAATTAGTATTAAGGTATATTCTGCTATAGATCAGAGGTTGTCAAATGGTGATACGTGTTTACTACCTATCCTTCTATAGAGAATCCAGCGTGATCTGTATGTAAATATATTCAGAGGTTTCCAACCCATCTCCACCAACATACTCTAAATCTAGTAGCCTCTAAAGTGAAAAAATTCATCTATACATATACGTAGTTTCAATTTAACATAGTTATACTTTATCAATTGTCAAACAAGAAACCGACGTTAATCTAATTTTTTGACAACTCAGTCATAAAACTGTCACAGTTATCAGTTACCAATGACAAATGTCATCACTTTCTTTTGTTTGTTCACGATCATTTGTTTCTTCCGAACAATGGCCGTGTTTCATTGTTGCGTCGGATACTGACTATCAATGGACTAAAATAATCACTTTCACAACTCTTAACCCTTGTGAGGTAGTCAGAGGTTCGGGTGTCCATCTTGACGACCTCCGTGGCGCGATTGGTTAACCACGTGAACGCTAATCGTTCCCGGTGGAGGCAGAGTTAAGTACTACACTTTTTTCTGCTTTACAGTCTGGTTGTTGATTATTTATGCTATATATGTATTTATCTATGTATAATAAGTATATATTTCTTAAATACACGTTGACTAGTACCCAACAAGTCTTAGTACAAGTCTTAAATTAACTTACCAAGGAGCTAGTTAAATTGGTGTAAGTGTCCGAAATATTATTATTATTATCTCTGTAACTGTTAGGGTATTCCGTGGCCACCTCAAACACACATGTTGTACAGATAGTCTGTACTCATTATATCAGGTGGTTAGCCGTGTCGCTCTTTATGTACACTGACTTTTACCTTTTCGGGGAACAGGTAGGTTTCCTCTCGATGTTTTTCCTTTACATAGTATTCGGTGCATATCCTTAAATTATTTTAATACAAAAATGCGATGTACGAAAAGAAAACTTCATTTACATTAATACATGCTCCGAGGTTTGAACCCTTGTACCCACTGATACAGAACAACCAACGACTGATCTTTGAATTGACAATGAATGACTTTGTATAACTGATTATCAGTTAGTGACCATTGCATTCATCCTTCTTCCTTATACGACCTAACTGGATCATTGTATGCAAAGCGAAAGTATAATGGTTATTTAAGTATAGCTGTAAAGGCATACCAAGATGGTTGAATATTGGATGGATGTACAGAGTGATTGGAGAAATAGTTTTTGTAATTATTGTATTAGATTTTTTATATTTTAATACAAATACATACGAATGATGATACGACTATTATCACTAGAAAGATTTTTGATAACTTTGGATATATAAAGTATAATGTAGTATCATACATTTATACCAATTTATCTATGTATACATATTATTATATGCATATACACAGACGGCTTTAGCATACCAACAGGTAGGCAGAGATTATGGATCCAAACAAATAAAAATCACTAATATACAAATCTCAGAAAAATACATTTAAAAAGTTATCAACGATATTTAGTCCTAGTAGCATCGTTCAGTCAAATAATTTGTATAGCTGTCCTTATTCACTTCTTACGACTTTACAAACTAGTCAAAATATAGACAGCATGGGATAAAATTCTATAATCCATTCTGTGAATCAATCTTCAATATCAATGGGTGATTCGAATGTGAATTATTGGTATTCAAACTAATTCTGTCATTGATTAATTAAGATTCTGCAGACATTGTTACTTAGTGATAATGGAAATTAATTTCACTAGTACCTTTATATGTGATAAACCATATAAGTCAGAAGGATAATAGTAAAAAAATCTATATAACAAAATATACCCGTGTATGATGACATATCGCTTAGAGGGTTTGCACAGATATATAACAGATTCATCTTACTTCGACCTCCTTTTGTACTTGTATGTATTATACATATACAATTAAAACAAATAAATATGACTTTTAAACGCAGTCAAGTAATAAAAGCCTATTCCATCAAACAATAAATACAATGTATTATATATCATATATACATACAACTGTGATCTCTAATTACCTCAATAGGAAAATAAAATATGCATAAGTCTTCATTCAAATAGTATTTACTCTATACTCGTATGCATAAAAAGCTTTAGATACACATCTCTCTTATACATAATATGTATATCTCTTATATAAATCTTATAAATAAATAAAAATACAAATGTTTATTATCGCACAACTACTTTAATATATTTCTTGTTAGTAAACTTGTATCTAGTTGTATTAATTTTTATGTTCTACAAACGACATACATACATACATATCACGCCTGATTCCTTGTAGAGGGGTAGGCAGAGATCATGGATCCCCATTTGTCCCGATCCTGACAGACTTTGGCTTCATCGACACTCATACATTATTTCATACACACTCGGTGGCTATAGGTACTCCTAAGTCACCCTTTTTCAATATAGCGTCTATCTAACTGTCATATGTCTTATTGGGCCGGCCCCTACGTAACCGCCCTTCCACTTGACTCTTATATATTCCTTTGTCTGGTATATTCGTTGTCCCAAGCATTATACACACATCTCTTCAAACATCATATCATCTTAGTTACGCATATAAAAGCTCGAAAGCTAGCTTATTCCAATGACCGGAAATGCGTAAGCGCGGAGAGAATGGCGTCATTAGCATATCCTTTTCATGTGTTCTCATAGTGTTGCATGGGACGCGAATGGTTTGTTTATTTATAGAATGCACACAGAGTTAATACAGTTGCATAGAGTGATTGTTTTTCACAGATTAGCTGTGTATGTATTTGTTATATATGTCTTGTCATATCCGTGGATGTGGACAAATACAGATTGCATATACATATGTGCATACACACGTTTCATTACATGTGTATGTACACACCTCTTAGGGATAGGCAGGTTCCTTCACGATGTTTTCCCTCACCGTTATTGCATACATATATGTTATTATATAATAAGTGTACTTTAGTTTATTAGGCAGAATATTGGAGACATAATATGTCTTTAGTTACTTTTAGCATTACCACGGATAATGTTGCTATTTCATAAAATCTGCATATTGATTCTGATTTAGAATTTTAATAATTGTTTCGATGTGAGAGCAACTGAACTCTTCCGCAATTGCGGAGATAAACAAGTAGCGTACATATATAATTTTAACAGATCAATATTATGAAACTCTCTTGACTGAATATGCATAATCACTTGTTTACTGCTTTCTTTACTTACTAGTTTGTTATGAGATACATACACCTCACACTCATTTATCTACGAAGTTGTAGGCACAGATCACAAATACCCATTTGCCTTAATCTTAACCATTTATGCTACATTGTCATCAATACACACCTCATACACACTCACCAGTTATGGATACTTACGTTATCAATATTATATAGAAAACTTATTTTTAAATATCTTTACTGAAAATCAATAGCAATCTCGGTCTTATGCTTAAAATCTTTGACACATGATCCAAAAACAAAAATGTCTGTGTTTTTAATACGCATACTGTAGTATTAAATGCATCCTGTCATGTTAGAACGATGATTATATCATACGACTAGTTTTGAAGCTACATTTACACTTTAATTAGTTGGCATACAAACTATCACTTATTTATAAATTAATCTTTACACTGTGTTTCGTAGTGATTTTATAGCCTAGATATATATATGATATATAGGTAATATAGGTATTAATAAAGCATTTTCAGCTATTACGATATTTTGGATTGGAATGAAGTGACGTTTACTATTATAGAGAATGAGTTTGAGATTATTTTGTTATATTAATATGTTTCTAATCAATCATAAGGCAAGGAATCCTTGACAATCCTTTAATAACTGCTTTAACATTGACGCAATAATACCATATTCTAATATCTACCGTTTCGTACACCCATATTAGTCAGTGCCAGCTAATCACTAAGCACTTGACAACTTACTAATCACAGTGTCAACAAACCTTCTCGGATTATGTCAGGGCCAGCTTGCGTTGATATCAAGTTGCATCTGGGTGCGGTGAGACTAATTTCGAGTTATTGATATCTTGATAGACATCTAGGGGTTATATTTGGAACTAAGATGGAAATGATTTTGACGTACGTTAGTTTTGATTTTGTTAAATTATAATTTTGTATGATATTTTCAGTTAAAAAACGTTGGTGATGGTTTTTATCGTCACTTTTCACGTTGAGAAGTTTCTATCTGTTTAAATGTGAGCTTTAAGTTACCATAGATCTTAATAGATACTAAATCTGAAAGATACTCTATCATTCACATTAAGACACGTTTTTGTATCCCATTTAGAGCATACATAACCTTAGAAACACGATATCTCCTTAGCTGAACATAAACTACTTGAATTGCAACATACAACTTCTTATAAAACTTTGGTACAATTACTAGCCAATCGCCTTATTGATTCAATTTACTACTCTCTTAAGTACCAAGCATATCCCGTAAAGAAAGGCAGCTACTTAACATGCAATTACCGTCATCCTAGCTCAAGACTAACTGTCAGTAGTTAACCATCCATTTAGCTGTTTCGGGTGTAATGACAGTCAACACTGTCGTTAGCAGTTGGAATATAATTCTATAGAACTAAGGCCTTCGAATATTAAGCCAAACTGTTGTTTCGAACTAGAGTCATTAGCGACATTGGATGTACTTATTATAACATCAAGTACTATTTGGAAGTGGAATAGCTAGGAACTAGGTATAGAAAACAGTCCTAGATAATGCTAGAGTTAGATTTTAGTCCAGTTCAGAAAATATCCGTCACGTGATCGGCTAACCTCCTGAATGCTAATTGTAAGGTTGCGATGAAAATGAGAAAAGAAGTACGCTTTTATTCTGGTTTCCAGTCTTGTCCTTGATTATAATTATGTGCTATAATAATAAATGAATTTTCTTTTATTAGACTAATAAATACTTCTACATTCACGAATTCCCCGTTAAAGGAATGAGCAAAAATTAACAGCCATGTCTTCTCATACTAAATTTCCTTTTTTTACACTTCTGCATTCCTAACTTATTGGTATTGTTATAGGCACTGGAATATCATTTTATTATCATTCTTTAGTTTATATATTTTGTAGGGGAAACATTTTTAATCTTAGCAATTAGTCACAAGTAAACTTCTAATCACTAATTTAACTTAACTTCTAACTCTCTATCGCTGTAGTACTTATTGTATAACGATAAACAAAATTTATCAATTGTTATACAGCTATACAGAATAAATATACAATTCAATTGCTAGTTTTACAATTCAACGTTCCATCATAACACAAACTAATTATTCAACTTCTCCGAAACAACATAACAAAGATTTAATATTAATCCCGCGGCAATTATTTTTGAACTCAATTAGAACGCGCCTGTTCCGAGAATTTCCATTGCTACGTACATAGGTTGTTTTGTCACAAATAATAATTAAAAATGGTTACTTATTCGTGTCCTACATTCAATCTGTTATTTGCATTTCATTGAAATGTAATTACTAACGCTAGTGTAGAGTATTAAGAACGTGTGCAACTAAATTTGAAAGCGGAATTGAAATAAAAGCATAAATGTAGAATAAAACATGTACATTCACGTCATTTCATCCCTTTTGGGGTGAGCAGATCCTTAGAGGCTAAAAAAATCTTCTTGGTCACTTATTAGCATGTATTTTAGGGTTTTTATGTCATATGGAATATTAGTGACAATTTGCTAGCCTATCGCCCAATAGATGCCATTTAACCCTAGTCCTTTAGTCGCCTCGTGCTACATGCCGGGAAGAATAGCAGGTTAGGTTAGTTATCTATAATTGCCGAGTATATACGTCGAGGTATATATACATAAGTAGTTTGTTTGTCAGGGAATAAGGATCTGTGATCTCTGTCTACAACTACTAGAATACAGTCGTGATGTGTATTTTCTTTCATAATATATATATATATATATATATATATATATATATATATTCACGGCTTTTAATCCCTTTCGGGGTGTACAGAAACTCGGAGATATAATATCTCCTAGGTTACTTTTCAGCATGAATATTGTGGTTGCAATGTCATAATGGAACATTGGCAATAGATTATATTTACCTTTAGACTCTTAGGTCTTATTATATATGTTTGTACATATCACGTCTTGTTTTAAATGGTAGACAGAACTTTAAGTTACTTTTGCCTTAATATGCCTCTTTAAATATTATCTTCTATTGTTCCAGATGACTCAAAGGGGTGACTTTTAGTGGAAGAATACTTTTGTTCTGACTAAAGGACAGGTTAGTATTTACATATACATGTAATTTCCTTTAATCCCTTTCGAGGCATACAGAATCTAGTAGGAATTTAATACTTTAAATTTCTTTATATCTACCTACTAGGTAATAGTTAGTGCTTGTAAATGGACACTTGGTGTACCACCTGTCACATGTAGTACTATATTTGTATCTTGTTAACACCTGGGTTCGAGGTGGCCATAGAATTACTACCTTCGCGATTGCGGAGATGGAAACATGAACCTCTGACTGCCCCGCAAGCATTAAAAGTCTTGAACGCTGATTTTACACTGTTTCATAGCGAAATATGTAAATTATTGTATATAAAGATCACTCACACATTTCACGAAAACGACTATAGTATTAAGATATGAGTTTACTCATATCCATTGCATAAAGCTTGTGGTTAATCTTGTCAGGTATAGGAGTTTTATAGAGAGTTTTGTATTACCTAGGTAACTGCGGTTAATAATACATATAAACATCACGTTGTTTCCCAATAGAGTGGTAGGTAGAGATCACGTTTCCTTATTTGTCGCGATCCTGACATACAAGTTTTGCTTCATAGACATTTATTCACTTCATAGGCAGAGACTATCGATCGCAACTTGAACGATCCTGACAAATCTGTCTTGCTTCACTCACACCCATCTTCTCTTCTGTTCTTCACACTACGTACCTACAACCGCCTCACGACCATAAACTCAGCGAGGTATTCAGAGGTTATCAATACCTTCGCCGCAATTGCGATGACTGGTAACGATTCTATGGCCACCTCAAACTCATGATTTGACCAGATAGTTAGTACTCTATCTGGTGATTAATAGTTAAAAATAACTTATACCTCACAATTAATTACACTTCATTTACATTCTTTTATTCCGTTCATAACTTAAATGATAGTGTGTGTGTATGTTGGTGTATGAGGGTAAGTGTGTATGATAGTGCTTATGTGAGTCACTACCATTCTATATACGGATTTGTTGCCCGTCTTCCGTTCAGGTGTTGAATTGATTATAATCTTGTCCAAGTCTGAGGATTAATCACGTTACGTCAATTTCTCATGACTTCCATACACCTCCTGTATACTCGGTGGTTATACTTCATAGGTACTTCTAATCTCACCCTTTTTCAATATGTCGTCTTCCGAATGTTCTATTGAATAGACATCTAACTACAAAGGCTTCAGTTGTTTTCAGTTATTCCCAAAAATTCACAACCTAATGCAAAAGTTGCTAAGGAGATATACTTCTTAAGGCGTCAGCTTTAACTGTACGTAGCGTGAAGAACAGAAGAGCATGTATGAGAAGGGTAATGGTTGTGAGTGAAGCAAGAGAGATTTGGCAGGATCCTTCCAGGTGGCCATCGATAGTCTCTGCCTATCCCGTTACGGATGTAATGCTAAAGTTTTTACACCTTAATATTCTTTCCTATATATAAAAGTACCTTACAAGACACTCCTTACAAACCTTCATAAATAGTCAATTCATAAAGGGAACTGATACAGAGATATCAATACAGGACCGTTGCTCGCGTATGTAAATCCGTTTGCGAAGATCCCTTGCTAAAAGAATGGAGGGTAACGAGGTCTGACTGGCTGCTTATTTATTCAGCATCACTTCGCGAAGTAACGTCGGTACCTTGGTGTGAGACGACTTAGTATCTGCGGTTTTGGGTATAGGAAACAAAAATAATCTAGTTTTATTATTTTCGGGCTTACGAGTACCTTGGCAGCAGATATAAGAATGATTTAACTATTCGAAACCGGCTTTATGCACTCTTAATTCATGTCATTCATTCACTCAAAACGTCATCATTAAGAATCCGTGGATTTTATCTATTTCATTAGCAGAAAAATAAACTATCACTTTCATCGATTTTTGCAGGGCTCGTGTATGCATCTCTGCAATTGCGGAATTAGTGATTGTTTCAACACTTTGAACCCACATATTAAATCAGCTTTAACTGTATCGCATTATTAACTCTATTATCTGTTTCAAGGAATAGGTAATATCTCTCTAAAAGCCTAGTTAAAAACATCCAGGTCCAAACTCTGACGTCCTAAGCAGACCTAGGCGACTCGAAGCTATTTTCTCGTCACAGTAACCAGATACACGGCTTAGCACGCCGAATGTGCGAGGCAACAAAGGGAATTTAGCAGACAAATCCCGGATTACCAAAGCTGTGTTACTTTGAGAAACATCGCGTTCCCGTCTCTTATTTTGTAGGCAAATGCGGGTAGAAAATTGGTATCTTTGCCTCGAGATAACTGTGTCATATTGTTATGAGGATTAAAAGTGAATTGTTTGTTATTATTTACATATACTCGTATATATTTACGTGTGCATATCCCTAATGGGATAGGGAGAGACTGTCGATCGCTATGTTGAAAAATCTTAACAAATCTCTCTTGCTTCACTAACACAATAACCTTCTCATACATGCTGTTCTTCTCTTCTGTTTTTTACGCTACGTAATCTAAAGCTGTTTCTCTTTTCGAGAATAACGGATGATTATATTGCCTTGTTCTTACTTGGTATGCTTCTTAGACAATGCGGCATTTTATGTACTGATAATAATTAATAAATAAAGCGAATTTTTATCCTTTCTTGGATGTTTAAACGTTGGATAGGTTTTTAGTGTCACCTTAAGAATAACTTGCAGTATTACGATCTTAATATGTACTATTAATTAATAAATTGTAGGCTACTGCTGAATTATTCAACCCCTACTCTGTTAGTTGCCTCGTATCATTCTAAAATAGTCCCAACTTGTACGATCTATATTTCAAATAAACTTAAGCCGCTTTTAAATGCATCTGAACATCTTGTTGGATTTATGTAAATCTTCAAAGGCCGCACCGAATTTCACAGTTCACTTTAAATCCAACGGCTACATAGAAATGATTCTCGTAATGCGTCTTCGGTATGAATTTTACGTACATTACTACATTGGACTTTGCAGCTTATCAAGCGATACGTGCCCGGTTTTAAAAGAGCCGTGATTTGTATGCAAGTTGATGTAAATAGCAGGTCAGATTGGGATGGTTTTGTTAATGTTGATAGTGGAAGAGAAACAACATTTGCATCTCGCTTTCAGGGATTTCGTCGAGATAGAAATGGTATATTTTGACGTATAAACTGCAATTTGAATTATTATTGAATACGCAAGTCTGAGACACGGTTTATTGTTTGAAGTTTAGACTTTTATGTCAGTATAAGATTACTTACATATATATTAAATTAGGATACAAAAGTCTCATATCTCATACCATACATACATAAAATCTTTTTAAAGTCTCACAAACTTCAAAGGGGTTGACAGAACAAAACGTCTTTGTACAAAATGTATCTGTAATAAGATCAGTAGATTGGCAGTATCATAAGTACATGGCTTTTTTTTAGGATATATCGTAAATTTAGCTACTTGTATCATTTCCGGTAGGTGACTAAACCAATACTATAACTATATAAACAAATATACACTAGAATACCGTTTAGTATTTATAACACTTATTTTGCCTTCTATTAAACAAAAGACTTACAACGTATCTCCAATTACTAAAAAACTCTAACCCATCAATTTTGTGCCTGAAACAGTCAATATTATACTAAGAATTAATACCTCGACACTTTTTATCCTAATTTCTATCCAACTAGCCCATTCTATCTAGCTCCCAAACCAGTATAAGTTAACTGAATTTTGTGAAAATTTGCTTTCCTATCCAGCCTTTATAGTCTGCTCATATTGTTGATCCAACCCCGTCGTTATGAAGTCAATGACCCTTAATTTTTGTTATCAGACACGACCACCCCTTTAAATATTTAAATACCCTACGGATTAATGCTTAGGAGTTGGATTTAAAGTTCTGTAAAGGAAACAAGGTTCTATAGAAATGGAAGGTGACTGTTGTAAAGGATAGTCAATAGTCAGGTTTATATGGTGATAAATAATGTTAACTGTCATCCATAGTTAAAATTAAACATGTAATGGACATTATGACATACAATCTGTAACATTTTCTTTTACGTTAAAGGAAATGTAGCGAAGATTCCTATTTTTTTTTTACTTGCGATTTTCAACGCCTATACATGGTTAAATCGAACCATTTGTCACATTTGTTGCTTATATAGTGAAAAGTAAGTTCTATATGGCTATATAGGAAGTACAGTACACAAAATATTGACTATTCGGTTAATGGACATAAGAATGAAATGTACGTTTGTTATACCTATATCCCATGATAATCTGAGACTAGTACGTAGTAATCATCTGCCTGTTTAAATAAACAAAGGATACATAAATATCGTAAACATTAACATACTCATACTGATAGTAACAATTATAAACTGGACTGTCTCAAATATTGGATCGAGCTAAAACAATATTAATTAGGTCAAAGATCGAGTAGCTTTGATATCGAATTGCAAACGGTAAAGTTTAGTATTGCTCTAATAAATAGCATCGCAGTCTGATAGTATAAGTGCTGATCTGGGATTGGAGTAGAATGTAATTAGCTGTTTTCTCATCTTTGAAGAAGTTACCTGGACGTGGCCTACAATACAGGTTCGCCTCGAGTAGGTTTACGCTGTTCAGAAATAATCGTATTGTTTTGTTGGACTACCCGCATATGTGATTATTAAATCATTGCGATGTTTATATGGTATGTGGTATGATATACAATTTTGAAATTATAATTTTTTTTTTGAAATTTTTGCTTTGTATTAGAAGGTAATTCTACATACATACATACACATCACGCCTGATTCCCTGTAGAGGGGTATGCTGAGATCACGAATCCTCATTTGTCCTGATGCTGACAGACCAATTTCGCTTCATTGACATTCATACATCTTCTCATACACACTCGGCGGTTATGAGTACTAATAACGAGGGTAGGGTATAAAGTTCAGTGACAAAAATTTTTGCAATCGTGTCTCAATTATTATTATTATATCCTTATGCATAAAATAGTTTTAATTACTAATATCACTTTTACAATGAGACACAAAACTAACGTGTTTATTAATGTAAATATATATATGTATTTTAAACGTATGTATATATGTGTTTTATACATATATAAACGTAGTTATATACTCGAATGTATTTTCGCGATTCTGTCCACCCCATTAGAGATTAAACGTCCTAAGTTTATGTATCGAACAATACCAATACCTCACCACATATGAATTGCAACAAATTTTCGTTCCTCACAATTCCTGACCAGTGACAAGTTAATTGCCTTTCTGCTCGATCAGGTCGATGGATACATAAACCGCAAACAACATACGAGATATTCGAATTTAGAATCAACGAATGGAATGCTGTTTCAAGAATTTGATTTGACTTATTCTTAATACACATACATATTATATTCATATACATATAATGTACTTAAAAATGTCTCTTTCGGGTTGGATAAAACCTTAGAGATAATAATTATGTCTTCAGTGACATATAGCTTTCAAAGTATTGAACGTTCTATTACAGCGTAATGTATAAAATTTATCAGTTCAACGCTCAATTTGTCAATTTAAAGATAGTATCTTAGTCTAAATACTAAATAATCTTAATCTAAATACAGTAGAAAGGCAGCTAGTTAGCATTCTAATAACGTATCAGACGAAATATTATTCGTCATCCAAAACTACAAATAAAATTAATACTAAAACCAATTAAATGTCATTCACATTAAAGTCACGTCAATTTAAAAAAAGAATCTCTTTTAAATACAGAAAAATACCAAGGAGGTTTCGCGATCGAGTTTTTATTGGTCAACAATAAAAACTCTTTTGAGACGCCATTTCATTGAGCCCATATACTTTTATATGGCCAATGAAACTTGAGAATTCGTCTTGTAAGCCAGTCTAGGGTGGTCTTCTAATTAAGAAATTTCCAAAATAAATTGTTGCAGTAGCCCGTAATGTAAAGTTTCTATCGTAAAATGTTACTGTAAACTAGGGTTGTAAAACGGCTATCAAACTTCAAATTTCGTGGATGTTTTAGGTATTAAGATTGTTGGGAATTTTCAATTACTTGCGCATCGTTGCATTAGTTGTTGAAAGGTTTAATAAAAGATTTATTAAGTTGCAAATCTCTGACAAATTTAAACAGAAATACAGTCGTGATGCATATAAATATTTAATATTATTGGGCAGTTACGTAGGGGTCAGATAGACACTATATTGAAAAACGGTGACGTCAGAAATACATATAACCTCTGATTGTGTCTAATGAGGTGTATGAGTGTCAATGAAGCGAGAGTGGTCTGTCAAGATCGGGACAAATGGGGATCCGTGATCTCTGCCTACCTCTCTACAGGGAATCAGGCGTATGTATGTACATATAAATGTACCTAAGATGGTCACTCAAGCCTCCGACTATCCCAAAAGCGATTACTGACCCATAAGTTAGCAAAAAGGCGTAAAAAGGTTAACAGGTGCGCACCTCCTTGCTGTTTTGCATTAACAAAACATGCCCTTGCCTCGAGAGACATAAAAGAGTCATGAATAAAAAAAACAATTTATTTTTTACTTACTCATCTCGTGTTTTACGACTCGTGTGTGAGTCAGATTATTTTCTGACATACCTTTACAATAAGAACATGAATTTATAAAGGGCTGCCTAATAGAAAAAATAAATTGACTCATACTCTTATATTATAGTTAAAATAATTTTTTAAACTTTTTTAAGCGTTTCAAGTCTGCAGTAGTGCATATGCAGTACCATTGAGTGATTCATTTCGGATGAGGTGGGCAGAAGATTGAAGTATCAATATATACTCTTTTGTCACTTTTTGTTGGAATTCGATTAATACAGCAAATACTTATTGACTCAAATCATCACTTTATATAGTTTAGGCACAGATAATATAATAGTTTAGGCATCTGTTTGTTCTAAGACGAGACGTAGGTATAAACATTACATATTTATAAATACCTAAACATTCCCATTTCACATTAACATTAAAATTCTCAGACTGACATTAAAATAAACTGACACAATCTGATTGACAGTTCATAGTAAGCCCCCGGGCATTCCACGTATTAAAAAAAAAAAGAGTATGAACACTTACTCCGTAACCTCATTGGTGTACCAGCTTAGTCCCCGAGCAATTTATCAACAATCTCGGCTGATGAGAAAGCTTCCCAAGCGACCGTAAGACGTATCGGATAGTTTAATATCTTGCAGACTAATTTTATTAAGTCTTAGCTCTTCATTTAGTTTGTTAGGGTGTGTATTACTTTACGCACTAACCTATTTAATGGATGAATGGAATAGTTTTGTAACCTTGCGTGACGTTAGAATTGTTTTAAATCGAAGTTAAGGATAATATTAAAGGTGGTTAGCCTATCGCCCAAAAACATTGCAAGCTTTAGTTGCCTCTTAAGTCATGTCAAGAAGGCAGCTGATTGCAATCTATAATAAATTCCAAAAGCACAAGGACTTAGTTGGCTTACAACCGCATAAGAAAACCACAAATAATTTACAAAATTATGAATTTATAAGTTGTTTTTAATTATATCAAAACAACTTTCCACCATATAGTAAGTGCCAGATCATAACTAGTATCGCCATATATACTTTCTGACTATAACATCCCAAATAGACATCCCACCACCATACATAAACAACAGTTGTATACCATAGCGACGTTAACTGTCTTCCGTAAATAGTAAAAATGCTTTACGACCCAACAATCAATCAGTAGACGCATCGAGCCGTAATCCCAAACCAACTAACATACATTTAGAAACATTAGCGTTTACAACCTATAAAATAAATTGATCGATCGGCCCTCCCTATCGCGAGTAACATAACATTAAATACATACATATATATACACCTCCTTTAATCTCTTTCGGGGTGGACAGAACCTCGAAGATGTGATAAAACTTCCTAGGTCACTTTTTAGTATGAATCTTGCGATGATGTCACTTAAAATGTTGATGACAGGTTGCTAGCCCACAGCACAGTAGACTTATTTTACCCCTAGTCTCTTAGTTGCCTACTACGTCATGCCAGGTAGAACGGCAGCTAGTTAGCATTCTATTTACCTCGAAGATTAGCTTGGGGCCTATTTTTATATAGAATAACATACACCCATTCAGGATGTATAAAAAAAATTCTATTACTATTGTCAAAACTCATTGCAATATTAGTGATAGATTTCATCGAATCTTAGTCCCTTAGTCGCCTCTCACGACATATCGACAAGAAAGACAGCTTGTTGTAATTTTTTCATAACCCAGACCAGATAAAAATAAAAAACTAATTTACATCAGACTTGGAAATAGACTTATAAGTAGCGAGAGAGAAGAAAGTTCAACCGGAACCGCTATTAAGGAGACATTCCGTGACAGTTCAAAATGCGTTTTCCCCTTTTAAATAATAAGTCGTGATGTCAAGGACGTCTGGCCAGGAACAATGGTCGTAATATAACTATACCTCCGCTTGCATTCCGCAAAGTATCATTTTCAGACGGTTTAGGGTTGTAACAGAGTTTCTTATATATAAGGATTTGGGGATGGGATAGGAATCCCCTTTAGATAGATCTTCGTGCCATTTGATGGGACATTTATAGGACGAGAAAAAAATACACTTTTGTAGTTTTCAAGTCAAATCAAAGCGTCCTTTATTTGATTGGCATCGTTCTTCACAAAGTAGTGTGTCACAGACAATACATAAAAACGTCACATTAAAACAAAAGAGTGGCATTCGCCACAAGGACTTGGTAATAAGAAAATGTTGCGACAAAATAAGACAAACGCATTTAAGGTTCAGGTCTGCATCTCTGCAATTGCGAAGGTAGTAATTCTATGGCCACCTCGAACCCACGTGTTGACCAGATAGTCAGTACTCAATGTGACAGGTGGGATACCATGTCGCCATTACAAGCACTGACTATTACCTGTTCGGGGAACTATTAGGAATTAATAAATGTTGTGTCGTAAAGATATAATAGTCCTGTTGATACAGATAATTTGTGATGTAAATACATACCTATACATTCATGTCCTTTAATCCCTTTAGAGGTCGACCAAATTCATACCTTCAAAGGCGTGGCTGTAGCAGTCAGAAGTTGAGTGTCCACCTCTAACTGAATTATATTATTTGTCTTTGGCACTCAAAACAACGAATTTATCAGATAATCTGTATCCAACATGACATTATCTCACTAAAATCACCAGTACCTACACGGTTACCCATCCAAAAACTCACTACACCCGCGTTGCTTAACTTCAGTGATCGCACCCTACGGCTACGGCTAATGTAACAATGTATCAATAACAATTAAAAGCCCTCGACAACCCTAGAGTGACTCATGGAATTTTTATTAGATCTTATTTTTAGAATATTACATCTCGAGGGCGGCACTTACCGCTTTTCAGCCAGCATTTAGCTTTTATTTGTTTCACGGCGACAATGCAACTAACAACATTGTTACATCGCAAAGTATAAATACCTGTTTCAGATCTCGTGTTTGTTACATTTTATTTATAGTTCATTATACTAACATCCCTTGGTAAGAAATAAATTGTTTTTTTAAGGAAAAAGACTGTCGATCTCCTCGAAACGTTCAAAATATCTCCTTGATGATTTTTAGCTTTAAAAGTACTAACAGCATAATAAAGTTGTTATTAAAACAGTAAATTGTTAGGAAACCTCTTCTCTACATAAATCAATTTATTCCTTTCTATATACTTCTAGTCATTATAATATCTTACAAGTGTTTCTCTTTCGACATTTCAACTAACGTAGCATTAAATACAATACTTAAAAGACATACATACATATATTCAAGCCTCTACGTCCAACCGGAATAAGCATAGATTATCGATCGCCACGTGGAACGATCCTGACAAATCTCTCTTGCTTCACTCATTAACCTTCTCATGCACGCTCTACGGTTCTTCACACTACGTACAACCGCCTTGAGCAGTATGTCTCCATTTAAAATTCGAAGACATTAAAACCCATAGTTTTCCTACAAAATAATATTTCGTAAACATTTCTATTTAAACAGAAGCCGCGCCGCGCGAGTTGCAAATTGAAAATCCGAAATCTCATCGTGTTTTTATGCAACCGTAAAACCATTTTAAGATTTCCCTCCGCGCCTTGTTTTGAGTTTGCATTCCTTGTTTCAGTATTTACCTGTCGGTATTTTTAAATTCAGTATTTACCTGACGGTGTTTTTAAATTTACCTGACGGTATTTTTAAGGAGGCCGAGGGATATTGGATGTTGGATGAGATCTTGTGTGCGCTTCAGGGCTTCATTTATTCAATATGTACGTAGTTTATCTTTTCAAAGCGAATATAAGTTGTGTGCCGAACAAAAGAGCGTGTCAGAGAAGGTTAATGGGTGTGAGTGAAGCAAGAGAGATTTGACAGGATCGTTCCAGGTGGGGTTCGATAGTCTCCTATCCTGTTGGGAAGGTAGAGGCGTGAATATATGCAAATATGAATATAATATAGTGAATATAAGAATGTATGTATACGCAGTTACCTTGTCTGTATCTATTAAACTATAATAAGAAATTAAGAATATTTCTTGTTAATATCTATAAATAGATATCTATTTCCATATTATGCAATCGAGCATAGTATGATGAAAGACAGTCTCATTAACCATGTTGATAAGGGTAAACAACTTAATACAGATTATATTCAGAGTTTATGAATAGTAATCAACTCACCACCCGTCATGTTGGGTGCAGATTTTATGATAATACCTTGTGGGTTTCAAGTAAACAAATATCGTTATAACGTAGAACATTGTTTCTGAATACAAAAACTGTTGTGGAAGTAGAATTCTATAACCACCTCGAATCCACGTGTTAACTAGGTAGTACTCAATGCGACAGGTGGTAAGCCTTGTCGTCATTTCCAAATACTATTATTACCTGTTTCAAGGAACAGTTAGATTTCCTCACGATTTTTCCGTTACTGTAGTTGTATTTTTACCGCGAAAATATGTATAGTAAAAAGGACTGTAACTAGCTGGCGGTCTTCTCGACATATCGTAAGAGGTGACTAAGAAACTAGGTGTAAATTTAATTCGACAACTAGGTGTAAAAGACATTACAACCCCAATATTAAGGCTAAAAAGTGACTAAGAGACATTACATCTTCGAGGTTATGTGTACCCCAAAAGGGATAAAAGGACGTGAATGTATATGTATGTATGTAGAATATTAATTCAAATTCATTGGCACATACTCTGGTACTCATTGAAGCTCATACATGCTTGGAGAACAAATTAAAAAGCCCTAATTAAAATTGATTTATGTTAAGCAAAGAATGATAACTATAATTTATGTTATTAACGCTTCTAGTGATTTCTCGCTAATCATATTATAGAGAAATTGAGGTCACTTCACGATATCATGTTATAGATCGACGCTTAGGTAACTGGCGTTTTGTAACAGGCAATTAGGGAGTGTTAAGGTCTGGTTTTGCAAGTTTTTCACACATATCGCCATAATGTCTTTATCATGATCGCTAATCGACATCGTATTTTGCTTACAGACACTTAAGTTGCAGTTTATGGCTGTAAAAGTGTTTAAACTTACCGTTTAAGTGATTAGTGTTAAAAAGAGATTTAATACTACGTAAATATCAGTACCTATTATGCTTTAACGACTGTAACCCCTTTCGCGGCAGTCATAGGTTTGGCAAAGTTTTGATTAACGATACGGTATTTGGTCACTTGAAACCCAGGTTTTACTATCTAGTCACTAACCTAAATGTTACATGGTAGACCACGTCTCCCTATAAAGACACAAAATTTTCAGCTTTACAACAGAAAAAGAAAGTAATCAATTTGTTCAAACATAAAGACAATTTCCAACAAAAACAAACGTATAATTGAAATCTAATACGAAATAAGGATATTTCCTATCGAAACAGACAATATACTAGACCCAGGTCTAATAAATTCCATAGACTCCTTATCCCTCAGACTTTTACATCGGAAAGCAAAGCAGCTTTTAACATCTATTTACATCCTAAACTAGCACTAAACGATTCTATATGTACATGTATGCATGCTTGATTAAAGTAATCTTTGACCTGAACTATTCTAGTCTGTGAGTCGCCCTATTTGGAAGTGCATCGACCTACGTCTGTTAATAAAGAAGTGTTTGTTAATTCAATTGAGTCCAAATCAACATTCATGAGCTATCAATGAGGGTTAAGCTCGTTCATAGTAGCTTTAATCAGAGTTTTGTATTAAGGAATTTTAGATATGTATGTATGTATTCGGTTACGTAGGGGCTGGCCCAATAAGACATTTAACAGACAGATAGACGCTATATTGTAAAAGGGTGACGTAAGGAGTACCTATAACCACCGAATGTGTATGAGAAGATGTATGAGTGCCAATGAACCGAAAGTGATCTGTCAGGATCGGGACAAATGGGGATCCGTGATCTCTGTCTACCATTCTACAGAGAATCAGGCGTGATGTGTATGTATTTATGCATGTATACTAGATATATAGCAAAAGTGCTCTGTATAACATCATAACCCCAGTATTTATTACCAGTATGATCTAGTAGATATAATTGTCTCTCCAATGAATGAAAAATATTCAACTAGTTCTTTTCTTTTGCAGATCGAACAACTGAGTTTCAAAAATGAAGACATTGCCGAGAAGTATCGTAATCTTGCTATACATTTACGCAGCGTTGCACCATACAGCTGCAGATTTCCCCGAAAACTGTCCAGACAAGTGTAAATGCTTATGGGCTAGTGGTAACAAGTTAGTAGACTGTGCTCACTCAGGATTTACCGATGTACCTAAAACATTGAGTACAGAAACACAAATTCTAGATCTAACTGGCAATGAGCTTTACGAGATTCCTATGCATGTTTTCATTGATGCTGGATTGAATAATTTGAGGAAATTATACCTTAGAGAATGTCAACTGTTGACTATACACAAAAATGGTCTAGCTGGTCTGGAGATAATGTCAGAATTAGATCTGTCAAGGAATAATTTGACCACACTTCACTCTGATACGTTTAAAGAAAACAAAAAGCTGAAATGGATACTTCTGAACGATAATAAATTGGAAAAGTTAGAAGATGGATTGTTTAACAGCTTACCGTTGCTTCAAAAGGTTTTGTTACAAAACAACAGAATATTCCAAATCAGTACCAAAACGTTTATGAACCTACCCAAGCTTAACAATCTTAGATTAGACGGGAATAGGTTAGAAAGAATCAAACTCGACGTTCTTAGGAATTTGAACGTGCTGTCGAGTTTGGAAATCCACGATAATCCTTGGCGTTGTGATTGCTTCCTCCAGCCGTTTAGAAACTGGGTTATAAGCAAAAACATCGTTAGTCTACCTGTCAAATGTGTTGAACCACCAAAATTAAGTGGCAAGTTATGGAAAGAACTAGACGCTTCAGATTTCGCTTGCAAGCCAAGCATTTCATATCCCGCTGCAGGAGTTGTCTTGAGATCATCAGAAACAAACGTCACACTATCCTGTCAAGTAAACGGTAACCCTCTACCCGATGTGAACTGGGTTTTGAACTCCAAAATCATAGATGGCTCTCATCGGTATCAAGGGGAAACTAAATACGTATTTAGTAAAGAAAACGAAGAAAACACCAGATGGCTAAATCTGACTATAGTAGATGCTGATAATACGGATAATGGAGAATATATGTGTGTTGCGAACAATTCTGGTGGAATAGAAGAAAGGACCATCAATGTAATCGTGGCTCAAGCAGCCCCGGGTGTTGTTATACCTAGTGGAATGGACAGTAACATTCTTCCCATGTTAATCGGTGTATCCTGTACTGCGGCGATCCTACTAATCTTACTCGTAATTCTATGCTACTGTTGTTGTAAGAGAAAAGGGAGTGAGAAGAAGAAAAGCAACAATGCCAATGGAGATGCTTTGATTGAAGGATCAGTGATACCTGAAATGGAAAAGAGCCTTATTACAGCCATAAATCCAGTAACGAAGCCGCCTCGAAGATATGATGTACCGCCATCTATTACTAGTGGTGGAACTGAGATGTCAGAGTTGAATAAAACGTTGCTGGATAATGACTCTATATCAGGTTAGTCAATTATCATATATAACTATTTTTATTTATATTTCAGTATTCAAAAAAGTTACTAAGTTTAATTCACAGTTCAACTTCATAGTTTCGTACAGACTACATGTTATTGTTAATATTGTAAAATCAGTATAGATTCACAGAGATGTTAAACAAAAGTTTGACACGATGCCTATTACGACTTGTTATCGATTACATAATTATTTAAGTCAAAGGTTTGTTCCTATCACCATAGTTTCTGAATTTCATTATCATAATCTTTAACAACATTTCAAATGTGACAAAAGGGTTTTAGACAGCGTTACCTATTCCTACAAGGTTTATTGACGCAGATACTTTCTCGAATACTACAACTTTCGTTTACTTTCAGCGCAAAACGAAGACGAAAAGACCTCAATGGACTACGACAACCATCGAAAACAATCGCAGGACGCTCTCAACGTAGACTACATTCGGACGGACGGACGAGCTTATCCACCAGACCTACTCTCCTTCCCACCTCGAGCCACCCAGATATCACCAGCTGCCAGCAACGCCTCCACGGTACCCGACACGACGCGGCTCCCTTCACAACTGAACCCTATCAGTCCCTTACACTCGCCAATATACGGAATAACCAACCCTAACATCTTCAAAACGCTCCCATACTCGAGGTCCCAATCACCTTTTACAGCCCCTATTGCGCAACCAGTGGTCACGCCTAGACAAGGCTACGTCACCATCCCAAGAAGACCTAGAGTACCCAGCTGGTCCAGTACAGCTAGTTCCATAATACCTGGTGCAGAAATACAAGAACCTATTTATGATAACTTGGGATTGAGAACTACTGCGGATGGGAGTTCGGTTTTGTCTCTGAACAAGACTGGGGTGGAACAGTTTTCTCCCATGAGGAACCGACCCTTGCCTGCCACTCCCGCACTCTACTCCACTCCACTCTACGCCCCGATAGAAGAGTTGGAACCGACTTCGTCTCCGGTCCCACAAATGATGACTAACCCAAGGAACAGTATCAGTTCTCAATACTCAGTGCAGTTCCAAAGTCCACCAGAAATGATGAATCCTCGAATGAGCTGGGCTGCTAAGACTTCGTCTACTCCTCAACCAGACTCTAGGAAGGTTTTGTTCAATGGTCAGGACTCAATGGGAAGACTGCCCAATGACTATGGCGACAACACTTTGAGCCGACGTAATAAGCCTGAAACAGGATCTTTGAGACGTATCCCCAAAAACGACATGAGAATAGACCGGCCTTTAGCTGAAAGATCTCCGTCAAAGGACGAAATGAAGAAGAATGAAAGCAACCTATCTCTGAACCAGTCTACAGCCAGCACTGGGACACTGGGTAGGAGTGGCAAAATCCCACCTAGGCCTCCACCGAAGCCTAAAAAGAAGGTCAACATCGACGCTAATGCAAAAGAACCGCTTTTTGAAGATGAAGGCGAAGATGGTACGGAGGTGTAACAGTATCAAGGGTGTCAGAATCCTAGCGACCAAAGTGCCAAGTGTTATAGTTATAAAAACGTATATCAACTGTACATTAGTGTCTAACGGTGCTTAAGTGTATATACTTGATGTGCTTCATCTATGGCGTATAAGTACAATTTTGTTTATGGACCACATAGGTTATCTAAGTTATCTAAGTTACGCAGGGACCCTAAGCACTAGAGGGTCGCATGTACAAGTTTAAGTTACATATTTTTAAACGAAGTATTTATTTTTGTACATTTTAGTTAAAGACGTAAGGTAACTGGACTTACGGTAGCTGAAATACTTCTAGTATACATGTTTACTCTTGATTTCTAAGACTGATCATTAATTGGCATTTTTCGAACATTCCTTGTGTCTTTTCTACTTGTGTAGTTAAAAATAAAAATGACAACTAACATAAGATTTTTCAGACATTCTTACGAAAATTATCGGCTGTTTATTCATCCTATATAAATATAGATTTACCTAAATTATCTAAGACTGACTTTTGTTGTAATTGCTCTTTTTAACTATTACCCATAGTTATAAAGAAGTAATGTTCGTCTTAGTTCATCATTGCACTGAAAATTGTTAACTTCATCAACCTAAGTTAATTTCATTTTAGTGTTTAAGTTTTTTAAGACATGAATCATGACTTTTAACCTTTGCATAGTTTTTATATTGTGATTTAGTATTATTTCGCAATGAAGTGAAAGATATGTTCCTAATTTAATTTTTGTCTTAGTTTAATTAAAGTAGGTTGTAACCAGTTTGATATGAAAGTTTCATTCCCCTTTTGAGACATTTATATCACTCATTTAGTATCATTCAATAAATGTACTCTTTATGTTTTAAAGTTTTAATGTATTGGTGCTTTGTCGAATTGGGTTACCAAATTATTTCTAACAGTAGTACAAATACATGTTTTTATACTTTATCTTTGTATTAATAAAAAACATTAATTCATATTGTATACCAACATTACATGTGTAAAAATCATCATCATTTTTTGCCCTTTTTATATCATGTTTAATGTAATATCTAAACTTAATAATCAAAACATTGAAAGAGTTATGAATTCGCTTTATTTAGTTCATTAATTAGTCTATCTCTCTCGAAATTTCCTGTCACTTTGACAGATATTAGAAAGGACAAGAAAATTGGTGAGAGACAGATATGCATTTTCGTAGTACATAGTTTTTTTTATGCCTTTTGCAAATGAATTGTAAAGTCATGTGTACACGGTACGATAAGTGTAATTATAATTGTTTTTTCTACAAAATATTTTACTGTAGTGTACCAGTACATAATAATGTAAGTGTAACATAAGTTATTATGTAAATAGCTAAAAAACTCCCCTATGTGAATATGAAATAAAACTTTATTTCTGTATTTAAAATAAAATTAATTTGTTTTTATTTGTACATACTTAATTAAAACACTTCTTTATACATACACATTAAATCTCTAAGAACTATACAATATAAATTTCATCATATTCCGTAATTTCATTTACGTAACACCATTGTCATGGCATTGATATGGAGTGTTTATGAAAAGTTGCTAGCCCATCGCCTTATAAATAAAATCCTTTACTCCTAGTCCCTTCATCACCTCCTACGACATACTAGACTCGCACAATATATAAAAAAAAAATTACATTAATTTTTAATACTTTTGTCACTTTCATTTATTTATTTCTGCAGTTAAGTAATCTCTTAATTATGTAAGAAATAAACTCTACTAAGAAAACCTTTATATCACTCAATCACTTCACAAAAAGCCCTTTTATCACATTGTACCCAAGTAAAAGCCCAAGAATCAAGAGACCTTATCCCACCCAATTGTTAACAAAGCCACATTGACATATTGAAGAAATTCATTCGTGCCCACATACAAAACGCGAGCATTAGTCCCGCTCAATAAAATGACGTGATGGCTGGAAAACAAAGCGTCCAGTGTATTGTGACTAAATAAAAATACGAGCGTTCGAATTTTGAATTTTGACAACAATACGCTGGTTTTTTGTCAAACGTCGTTAAACTTTATGTCTTATGCAGTTTACGATAAAAAATACTATTTGTATACAAAGGTTATCCTTTATACGAGAGGTTACATACATACATATCAGGTCCTTATCCATGTAAAGAGTAAGGCAGAGATCACGGATCCCCATCTGTCCTGATCTTGACAGAACACTTTTGCTTCATTGACACTTATACACCTATTCATGCACAATCGGAGGTTACATGTACTTCTACCCTCACTCTTTCAATATGCCTCCTATGTGACTGTCATATGTCTTATTGGGTCCGCCTTACGTAACCAGAGGAATGGAAAACAAACTAGCTGCCTTTCTTCCTGGCATATCGTAGAAGTCAAGTAAAAAACTAGGAGTAAATGGAGTATTATGGCTTGGTTAGAATCACATAGTGTCACCAATATGCCATTATTATTACCCTATACCATGTGACTATAGGCACTGACTATTACCTATTCCAAAGAATACCTTAGATGTGTTTACTACACTTACATAGCAGGAGGGACGAATTTCGGTTACTTTTAAGTAAAAGTACTAGTATGTGAATATGTAAGGTTTTCTGATTGCTTAAGTACAAGTATATATTTCTGTCTTTTTAACAAACAAAATTAAACTAAATATATACAAATTACAACATAAAAATACTTAAATCTACCAAAATAATAATTTATTTATAAATAATTTAGTAAATAATTTAACAGGTACAGTTGTAAATAAATGTCTAATAATCTACCAAAAAGTAGATATTTCCACAGCGCCACTAGTGACCTGAATTTGAGCACCCAGAAGCAAAAGCCCCCAGCACACTAGCAGCGTTGCCCCGCTGGATAGCCAACGACAACCTCTGGGCCAAAAACTCCCTGGAACGTCTATCAAGAATAACCTTAACTTACCCCTTAAGGGTTAACGGGAGGAATCTTATGAGTGTAAGTATTAGAGAGCAAGCCTATATATCTGGTAACAGCTCACACATGAGTGATCTAGCCCATTGGTTCCTGGGAGAATCCACACGATAACCTCTCAAAATGTGGCCATAGAGCATAGCAAAGATAATATAATACTTCACAGTAGGTATCGTAAAAGGGTGCTTTGAAAGGAATAAAATGAATACTTATACTCATGGCCTTTCTACTCCTTTGTTGCCATGTTCCTTAGTCACCTCTTACAAGATTGACTATGCTAAGGCTGTATCTACAGAAAAACTCCAGCTAGCTATAATCAATTATATTAGCACCTAACTATCTTACCTTACTTATTTTTACTATTTTATTTGTCCTTAAGTACAAGCTAGATATACTTAAAAGTTATTTGGTATGTAACTTATATGTACGAGTACATAAAATATATATTATTCATTAAATGTGATTAAGTGTATAAAATATATAATATAAACTGTGTGTGGTCTTTAAATCCTCTTACAACATGTCGGAAAGAGCAGATAGTTTATACCAGCTAGCACAGGAAAAATCATGCGAAAACCTACTTTTTCCACCGGCTGGATAATATTCAAAGCTTGTAATAAGCAATATCTTTTACCACCTGTCATATTAAAAGTTTACTATTATGTCAACACATACAAGTACAGTACAAGTGAAACTTTGACTACCCCTAAAGGAGCAATTGCCGTAAAGTGTATTTTCAAATGCTGTATAGTTTTGTAAGTACTAATACTTAAATATATGCCTGTATCTTCCTTCTATAAGCTCTATGGCAGTCACCAAATAAGGCTAATGTGCCCCTTAGTTTTTACGAGATATCCATAGGAAATAATTCTGGTTGACAGCCGCTAGATACGTATTCATTGTTTAATGACGCGTCACTGAATTACGACCGTGTGTGGAGTGACTTAATTTGGACGGAGTATGGTGGATATACTATTACTACTATATTCTAACTATCTGTCTCTGTCAGTACTAGTTTAGCACGTACAAAGACTCCCGTTCTTCCCGGTATGCCGTAGGAGACTAAGGGACTACGGGTAAATGGGATCAATTGAGCGTGGGGTTAGGAACTTGTCACCAATGTCCTATATGATATCACAACCCCAAAACATCTATGCTAAAAATGACATAGGAGATACTGAATCTCCAAAGTACTATCTACCTGAAAGGGATTGAAGAATTGAATTATGTAGTGTATGTGCACGTATATATTATGATGATTTTTAATATTTATCTATTTCTGGCTTTCTGGCTTTCTGGCTGTGGGTACGGGCGGAAGAACAACACTGCAGTCTGGCTGCAGAAAATACTAAGTTAGTAAGTAACCTTTCACTACACGATAGTATTGTTTGTCTTAAAAAGTATGAATTGGGTATATTATTACAAATATTTGGTAATAAGTATTAATGATGATGTATATCACTATCAGGTAACTAGCCCCTCCAGAAATATATTAATTAATATCTAGGATCTGTAACGATATGTCGAAATACTTATGTAGTCTGGTACTATTTTATTAAACGATTAAGTCTAAAGTGTGTATGTAAGTTTTAAGTTTTTTAATATGGGCGCCAAATCACAGTTTAACGAAGTCAGAAACATGCATTTTCAACGTCTACATAGCGTTATCTATCATCCATAGCAAAAATTCAATCTGTCATCACTCCAAACATTACTAAATAATGTAGATATGTATTAATTATGGAAGTATTAAAGATTAACACTATTTTTCGTGCATACTATTCCTAACACATTCAGTTGCCAAATTGGCAACATTGAGTAAGACTCCAGTCTAGACTGGCCGTCTTGCACCCCGCGAGAGGCTTCAAGATTAAACTAGTGTTACGAAGGGACATGCATCATTCTGGCCTTCGAGGCAGAGGTGGTATTCTGTTAAGTTATAGAATAAACTGATGTTTAAAAGATGTCGAAAAGATTTCAGTACTTATGAAGAAAACACCCAAGACGTAATATTTTCTCCGTGCCGTTAGCATAGTTAACGGTATTGTTAAATATTTGAAATATATTTAATGGTAATTGATCGATTGCGCTATTAAAGTTAATAAGAATTATATTTATTGGCAATTGATTGATCTGTAGGACATGTTACGCCGGGTGAAAAGTACCTATTAGGTTTTATATTTATATGAGGATGAAGCCCAGCTTTGCTCGATTTTAACTACGCAAACAGAGTCCAATACGTAAACACTAAACGCCATTACAAAAAATAGCAATTTCATTAGAATGTAACGAAATATCCTATTAAATCGAATTTAGCTCATGTATGTCGACTTGAAATTAATATTTTTGTATGTTTTGTTATTCCGGTGAGGCCTCTACCATATTAATATAAAGTCAAAGTCAAAGTCAAAGTCAAATGTTTTTATTCAACATAAGTACAAGTACAGTACATTCATTGAAAGTCAAAACATTTGCCTGACACTGGTTGTCTCTTATCATTGAAATTCTACCGTTGGTTCGGAAGCCCTGGCTCGGAGAAGAACCAACAAGAAACTCCGGCTTTCAGGATTTTTTGCCCAGTGCCATTTACAAAAACAAATTTATAAAGAAACATAATTAGCTTTGCACATATAGCTTAGATGCACTCATTGCCAACCCTGAGCATCGGCAAGGTAGTCTCCGACCGCGTAGTAAGCGCCCCGGACTAGTCGGCCTCTAACTATAGTCTTAAATTTAGGCAAGGGCAATCGCGTAATCCAGTCCGGTAAATGATTATAAAAACGCACGCAATTTCCAATAAAAGATTTCTTGACCTTTTGAAGCCTCGAGGGCGCCACATACAGCTTATGTTTGTTCCTAGTATTAATTTTATGAACGTCACAGTTTCTTCTAAAAATATTTATATTTTTATGTACATAAATGACACAATCATATATGTACTGAGCAACAACCGTCAAAATATCAATTTCTTTAAATTTTTCACGAAGTGACTCTCTGGGGCCCATTTTATAAATGCAGCGAACAGCCCTCTTCTGCAAAACGAATATTGTGTTTATGTCAGCAGCACAACCCCACAGCAAGATGCCATAAGACATAATGCTATGAAAGTAGCTGAAATAAACAACCCTAGCCGTGAACTCGTCCGTGTATTCCCTAATCCGTTTAACAGCATATGCCGCGGAACTAAGTTTTTTAGATAAAACGCGAATGTGGTCTCCCCACTGCAGCTTTGAATCTAAAGTTATCCCTAAGAAGACAGTAGTATTAATTTTATCTATTTTCTCATTATTTATTATTAGATTGGTTTCGACACCATTAACATTTGGCAAAGTAAATTTAATACATTTTGTTTTATTATTATTAAGAACTAAATTGTTATATTGAAACCATTGAACTACATCTCCTATCACCGAGTTTACTTTTTGCGACTCATCAATTTTCCTGCTAATTTTAAAGATTAGGGATGTGTCATCAGCAAAAAGGACCATCCTGCACTTATTTTTAGTTACAAAAGGTAAGTCATTTATGTATACTAGGAAAAGAAACGGACCTAATATTGAACCTTGAGGCACCCCCATCTGGACTGAACTGAATATAATTACATACATAAATATAATTACATTGCATACTGACACGGATCATTCTTTTACATATATACGTATGTTCACACCTGTTCTTACCTACTAGATATATATATTGATCGATGGCCATTTTGACAAAACTGTCTTCCTAAATTCACAATCAAGAATGTATTAATTCACAACAGATGCAACCTAACACCAATTTAACTCTTCCCAGAATAGGACCCTCGTCCATTTTCAATCGCATTGCATTTTCCACTCCTAGTCCGGATTCAGAGCCTTGCTGCATTCGCTTGACTCATTGCGCCCCCCACTGAATAATACCCCTCCAGGGGTTATTTATATACCTGTTTGACCCTCGGTTTTTGGTAGAATGGTTTAGAGAAGATTGGGGTTTGGGTGGTTTGATTTTTTAATGAAGGAAGGCTGTTGATAGAATATATGAGCAAGGATAATTTGAGTAGGTTATTGTTGCAATAAAAGGGTCATGAAATTATTTATGACATTCTGATATAGGTCGTATGACTAATAAATAATATTATACAGTATACATTTTGAATGATACTTATTAACTATTTCCATTCTTTTATACGTAGTAGTCAAAAAAGCTTAGGAATGTTCGTTATAAATTCTATAAATTTTATTTTCAAAATCTTGAGCATATACTGGTTGTTCTCTCAAAATTATGATTACCCTGAAACTTAAAGTGACAGGTAGTGAACCGTAAGCCAAAAGCATTGTAATAATATATATTATGTATTCCTCTGTGAAATAATATAGAAATGTACATACTTCGATCATACTATCCCCGTTGGGGTAGACAAGCCGATACTCTCTACAAACAAAATTTTATCACATTTAATTTTTCCTTTAAACAATAATTATATTACAAACATATCACACAAGCCAGCTTTTCTTACATCCTGCCAAACCTCTTACCCCTTATTCTCCTTTAAAAAAACTAAGCTAAATAAATGCTTTATTATTATTAAACGACTTCAAGGCACCCTTTTTATTAATACAAAAGCGACACAGGCGCTGCAAAAGCACGGTCGAACAGTCGAGTGCATTCTCAATGGCTAATGCATTTTCAGTCTCTGTGTACCGACTCAGTCAGAGATATCCACAATGGCACCTTTCGGACTTTTCTAGCGGAAGTGTTGCTAGATTTAGCTCGGCTTTGCTATATTGTATGATTTGTTAAATTTTAATAAGAAATTAATAGTATGTTATTTGGTGTAGTTTAAATTTGCAAACCTGTATCGTGATTAAATTATATGATGTAGATTATAATTACTTATTAAATGACAATAATTATAATAATAGTTTACGGCAACATGTTTAAAATATTAAGTTGGTCTTATTTCGCAAAATACGATCCTTTTCAAAAACCTTTAATATTGTTTTACCATTCTTATCATATTTCACTATTTTATAAAAGCAAATATATTGTGCAAAAACATTCGTGTTGTATATTTCTGTATATTATTAATTAATAGATAGCTAAAGGTTCTATTCAAAACCATTACTACTGAGAGTTTCAAGCACTTATTAAATCCGCCATTGCTAAGGTATTATGATATTCTTGTGACAAGGATAACACCTGCCAACATGACATATTAAATATGTAGTAGCAAGGTAAAAGAATATATCTATTCTTCTTATACAGTCTTAAAAACATAGACTTACTATTATAGAAACCTTTTAACTAAACGTAGACTTTGAGACGACACTTTTGAGAAAACACACAGACAATGACAAAAATGGTAACTCATATCTCTGACTATCCTAAAAGAAAATGGCGTCTCATTTTATTATGGCAAGCTCGCAACCGCGTATTTTCCATGCAACATAGCTAGCTATTTAAAAATGTACCACAATCTAGCGCTGCTCTGCTAGAAGGGTCCGCCCAAAGCTGTCTTCAGGACCGATCTAGCGTTAAATTTTAAACTCTCTCGCCAAATTGTTGGACACTCTTAGCTATAAAGGCGCTTTTTTTAGCTTCAGAAATTCAATGTTGCGCTGAACGATTCTTTGGAATTCCCCTTTTAACGCTAGATAGGAAACTGCGAAAGGGTTAAAGAAAGAAAAGTTACAAAATTGTTTACTAAGTCAGTCTTGATCAAATTCAGTGTTGCGTCAGTTCGGCATACTACATAATATGAAATAAAGAGACCAAGATTTATGCGTTTTTATATCAAATTATAGGCTGATTTTCCATTAACGAAATTAATTTATCTTAGTCTTTTGATCAACAACTTGTCACTAATATTCCATGCTACATCCATCACAGTTAGTTAAGCATAGAATAAAGAAAAAAAAATCGTAACTGTTTTTCTCTATGATATTGATTAAGAGATAACAATATTATTATATAAACCACCTAAAAATCGTTTATTACATATATACACATCGCGTACGTTTCCTTATAAGGGGTAGGCAGAGATTACGGGTCCCTATTGAGACAAATATCGCGATCCTGATAAACCACTTTAGCTTAATTGATGACGTTTATAATTACATCAATATGTACATTTATATATTATATAACGTATAATAAAACTTTTGGACTGTTTCAATACTGAAAATTGATACAAATACCTTAAAAGATTATCATTTTTGGTCCTCGTGGTAAAATTCATCAAGTAATTTGTAAATTAATGTGTGCTTTCCATTCAAACTTCTTTTCTTAAGATATAAACGAGAAGTAAGACAGTTAATTACATTGTATTAAGTTCTTAACTTACACGAAACAACTTTAAAATCATCTAAACCATAAGCACCTAAAATTCAATTCAATATTTTTACTCTTTTCACCAATAAGACTAGGATATCACGATACGGATTTCCATCTGGAAAATATTGCCAGCAATTAGTTTAATGGCAGCGTTCTGTTTTCGAATTTCGAACATATTGCAACGTCATGACAATTGACGAATTGACGTCCAAATTGCTTAATGCTGCATGGTATCATTCTGTACTGTATTATATTATCTGTGGTATGTTAGAAGTATCTATAACCACAGAGTAAGATTATTAAGTTGTATATATTTTAGAAGTATGTATAACAACTGTACATAGCGAGTAAACTGTACAGTATTACATTATCTCAATTGTGTATAGCTAATAAGTTGTATAGTATTGTATTTTCTTTGAAGATAGGATCGATATACCAATTATGTTGTAAAAATAAATGAATCTATAAACCCAAAGTGGAAGGTAGAGTTGGACAGGGTAGGCTGCGTAAAACTTATACAGATCAAATTGGAGACATTCTTCTCAAGGCGTCTGTAGTGTGAAGAACAGAAGAGCATGTATGAAAAGGTTAATGGGTGTGAGTGAAGCAAGAGAGATTTGCCAGGATCGTTTTCGGTGACGATAGTCTCTGTTTATCACTTTAGGGACGTAAAGGCGTAAACATGTATGAGTGTAAGTATATACATACCTATTATATATTGAAAATAAAGAAATAAACTACTAATATGACAATATACGACAAAAGGAACTATGACACATAAATAACACCTTGCAGTGAACTGGTACCGCTCTGTGGTGTGATTCATGATATTTCTTTTTAAAAAACTAACTCTTTTTGATTTAATCGATTTTCTATATACCTTAACGTATATTTATACCAGAATATTCATAGTAATTTCTCTCCCACATCCGAAACTTAATGAAAACACGTCAGCGTTTCCTTTGCATTATCGATACGTTCAGGGGCTCAATTCTACTGATTCATTTTAGCACAAACGCAGTTCAATAACAGATCAATAATAGTGTGAAGATGAAATTGGATTGGCAAGTGTCAAAATTTCACCATTGATATCAGCAAGTGTCAAACAAATTTGACTTTAAAAATTGCGAAATTTGTCTTTTGCCAATTCACTACAAACTTCACACTGTTACTGATCTGATATTGAACTGATATTTTGCAATAAGTATTGGTGGAGTTAGGTCCCTGATCGCAGTATAAACCTTAAACCAACCTCGTACGAAGTTGAAAATTCAAATGAACTTTTGACGAGGCAGTGCTACGAAACTCGACGCAGACAACTTTTCCTCTATTATTTATACGGGCCTATGGGCGGATGTGTATGCGGAGATTTAGTTTTGTAATTAGCAAAACAATTAAATAGACTTATAATGACATAATATGATTCTCATAATACATACAAACATATATTCACAGCTCTACGACCCAGGATAGGCAGAGACTACGATCACCACCTAGAATGGGTGACAAATCTCTCTTGCTTCACTCGCACCCAACTCTTCATACATGCTCATCTGCTCTTAAGATACAAAATAAAATTTGGGTCATTTTAGTCGATATTGAGACCTCTGCGATAAATTGGTAGACAAACAGAATGCTACGTAGTTAGAGTATTGTTTATGGAATATCGTAAGTAACGACGAAAGACTAAGTATCACTAAGTACAGAGATGTTTTCTATGCTTATACGTTTTATAAGGCTGTTAGTAATTCTATATGTGCACGAAGTGTCGTATATAATTATATATGTATGAGAAATAAATACATTATCGCAAATCGCCTAGTATGTAATCCACCTTACATGTTAATGCAATCATTGTTACCCGGGGTTTCCCCAAGAATTCGGCGAGGGTTTCCAACCATAAGGGGCGAACACTTCCGTAGGGTAGATAGGGGAATGCGGCACGTAGGGGCTTAGCGATGTAGGTGCCAAAATGATGATTTCATTGTCTCTATGCAATTTCATTAGTATCACTTGTAGGGTTACTCAAATATTTATTTATTTATTTTCTCCAGTCTACGATTATCAATAAAGGATTTAATAGCGTATTATAAAGGAAAAATAGTTAAATAGGCCGACTATTCCGTGAGTAATAAATATTTTCAGTAATTCAATTACACCTTTATTTTAAAAATGAACTTACAATGATCGACTAAGATCAATAACACTGGTCTAATAATCTCTACCCATCCATCTTCATAAACACAGGCGTGATTTGTATGTAAGATGTGATAAATCTCAACTTATTATAATATACACATTCACATCTTTTAATCCCCTTTGGATTATACTGAACCAATATACACACAACAATATATCTCGGCAAATTTATAGCATGAATATTGGCTTTGTATTACCATATGGAACAATGGTTACAGGTTGCTAGCCCATCGCCCAATAGATTCCTCTTACCCCTAGTCCTGTAGTCGCCTCCTACGACATGCCGGGAAGAACTACAACGTTCTACTCACTTGTTTAGTCTTGATCTAAGTTAATGAGTTTATATGTTCGTATCTAATGTTCGTGTCACCAAATCAGCAGCTCAGTGAAAGTTGAAAATACAAATAATTATTTTCGGCTGAATATTTAGTCAATTGTGATGACAAACTGGCTAAATATGTTCACTTTGGGATAAGATTTGGATCCTCAACTGGAAAGAACCGACGAAGAAGGAAGAGAAGAATTGGAGCTTCTATTTCGTTTTTCTTCGGTTTTAGCGGCTGGCGGCGTTGGTGTAACCATGGCGATGGAATAACAAGAAGTTCAAACGCCGTGGCATCAGTGTTTGTACTTCAGCCGACTAAACCTTAGTGGTGAATGGCTTAATAAAGGATTAAAAAAAAAAGAAAAAAAAAAGATGTTATCCGTAAACCTTTGACTACCCCACAGGACATTACAGTCGTAATGTACGAGTATACGGATGTATGAGGTTTATGTATATCTACTAGTGTGCACTACACACCGTATAAATACGAGCACTGGCCTCCCCTCAACATTACTCTTAATTAAGGTAAGGGCAAAAATGTCGGTGTTACCATTCGCATTAAAAATCTAATTAAAATAGATATGGTCACCCCGAAACAACTGCTGTTTTTGCTTTTTGTCCAACGTTTCTGAAGGGGTAGATAGATGAACAAAGAAATTTATAATTAAGGTAATGTATGGTATAAAATTGGTCTTTACTAATTTATGAAGGAAGTAAATGTTAAAATTCTAGACACAATCATATTATGATGATTTTTGGCGATTATTTTAACTGCACATTGGGTACTAACTATCTGATCAAGACGTGGGTTCGAGGTGGCCATAGAGTTACTACCTTCGCAATTGCAGAGATGGAAACCTGAACCTCTGAATATCCCGTAAGGGTTAAAAGTCGTGTACGCGTTTGTCTGTTATAAACTTGTCTCTTATCCCCCAACAGAGTTGACGAGTATATTGAATTTGATGTGAGAAACAGTTCCAATAACAAACCAACTAGATTGGATAAACTCAGTAGTTAACGTAATAATAATACTTATATTAACAATATTTATAATGATAATTATAATATTAATATTTACGTCCATTCATCGTTTTTGGAGTGGACTTAACCTCTTGGAGTGACTTTAATATCTCTTAGGTGGAGACAGGATAACATCTCTTAGGTCACTTTTTAGCATCAATATTTGCATTGTGATGCCATATAAGTAGAACATTGATGCTAGACCATCGTCAAAAAGATCCCATTTACCTCTAGTCTCTTAGTCACCTTCTACGATAGGCCCGGAAGAACAGTATTTAACTAACATTCCTTTTACGTCCTTAATTAGCACGGGACACTCAATAAAAACAATTCAAAATATCTTTTTCGCCTGACGATACACAGCTACTTCATATAATTTCAGTCCCAAACCAGCACGGTACCGGAATAAAAACAGACACTTCCTTCTTCGATAAACTGCACTTAATGAAAAAACTTCACACACATTTATCTCCCCTCCCTTTAAATACTCATAAACGTCGTATTAATCTGAATTATTGCTTCGGTTTGATGCATCTATTTTTCTATGCAGCCATCTTGTTTTGCTGACGTAGGACTAGTGTTGGGGTGTAGGATACTTGGTGTTACTGCTTAGTGGGAAGTAAATACTAGTATGATTTTTTATGAACAGTTATTATATTATTATATACAGGGTGGCGCATTCAAAACGGTCAGTATGGGAAAGTCTGAAACTATAAGAGATATGAAGATTTGTTCTTAGGAACCATGTCACCGATTTTGATAAAAATAAAAACTGCATTCATACTTTTTTTGAAAAAACAACTGTGTCCAGTACGGGAATCGAATCCGGTTGCTTTGAAAAAATAAACTGGCCCTTTTCACTTTTTCTTTTTAAATATCAATTGTGTAGGTCTTAAGCTGTAAATGTCTTTATGAAACACGGTGTCGAAAATGAATAAAATGCATTGTTTTGGCATACTTTAGTTTATAATAGTAGTTTACATACACCGTAACAATATTCAACAGACATGTAAAATTGTCTCTATGGCTGTTTGTAGTTTTGTACTTCCTTACTTATTACATACACCATATCATGTGGCATTAGCATTGCGTTAACCTTTAAGGAGGTTTTGTTATCTACAGTAAAAAACACTATTGAAAATCTATTGAAAAGTCCACTTAAAGTGACGTGTTAAACAATATTAGAAAATTTTTTGTGGGATTACGTTAAGAATGAATTTTACAAAACAAGCCATGACACCATTGAAGACCTAAAAGGAGCAATAAAGTCAATTGTAAGGCAAATTCACCACATGAAAATACAAAATTCAATAGTAAGATCGTTACGTAAACGTGTTGAATATTGTACTGAAAACAACGGTGGTCACTTAGAAAACCTACTTATGATAAACTAAAGAATGCCAAAACAATGCATTTTATTCATTTTCGACACCATGTTTCATAGAGACATTTACAGCTTAAGACCTACACAATTGATATTTAAAAAGGAAAAGTAAAAAGGGCCAGTTTATTTTTTCAAAGCTACCGGGTTCGATTCCCGTACTGGATACAGTTGTTTTTTCAAAAAAAGTATGAATGCAGTTTTTATTTTTATCAAAATCGGTGACATGGTTCCTAAGAACAAATCTTCATATCTCTTATAGTTTCAGACTTTCCCATACTGACCGTTTTGAATGCGCCACCCTGTATAATTGTGAATATGACTTTCTCGAACACTCCGAAGAAATTGAGAATAAGAAACTACTTTACCCTAAACATACACATACTCACTCCCTTCTTTGTGATTTGGAGTAACAAGAGCCACGCAGCGGTACCGCCTTGGAACATTTAGTAAAACTATCAGTGGTGTTAAATCAATGAACATTACATTTACGTACCAAAAATCGTTAAAATTTACATAATAGAAAGTAAAGAGTTTAGTTCAAGTATCAAGTGCTTAGAACGTTATTATTACCTATTAATTACATATGTTTTTAAATAAATCTAGTATAAAATTATGCCTTAACACAGTCCTTATGAACCAAGTCTGCTATACACAAAATTAACTTAGTCAATCTCACTAGAGTATTTAGCCTGCGCAATATTATTTACCCATCCCTTATAACTTCATGTAAAAATATTGGTATCTTCAAAGTCAGGCCATTGCGTTTTACGAGGACGGTTTACTGTTATGTGTACCTTAAAAAATACTTGGTTGCACACTTTATTCCATAAACTCATTAAATAACACTATGAAGAGTTCAGCACCTAATATAAAATGTCTCTGAGACTGTAGAATCGTATGTGTATAAGAGCACATTCATTTGGATTAATATATACGTATGTAGATTTCATCTTAGTTTTCATAATATGAGGTAAGTATGCAAAACGAACATACCTAGTAATTTTGTGTAGCAAAGATATTTTTGTGAAATTAATATATTAGGTATTATTAACTATGTCTAAAATACGATATTTAAGACGTTATTTGTATTAACATTTAGTGACGAGCATGTTATAGTAAGTTTCCGTGCAAGCAATGTCTCACAGTCTTTCAGATTGCTAAGTGAATACTGACAAGAGTTCTAAAATACGGCAACATCCGTAATCTACGTTTTATCAAGTAAAAGATGGCTATTTTAATTCTTTTCTTTTTCCAAGGAACATGTAATAACAACAACGTTAACGGTAAATTAAAAATGGAAAGCTAAAACGGGAAGGACTTATTATAAGATTTTATGAGGGAAAGAATTTTCCGTTTGTTCAGCATTTAAAAATAAATCAAAGAAGAAATGTAATTAAATATTTAAACATTACTTTGGGGTCGCCATAAATCAGGTTTCCTTGAACGAAATTGATAAAGTAAATTAAGATGAATCACTGTCTATTCTAATAAATCCCAATTGAAGAGCCCAATTTTGTATAGAGATATGATTCTAAACTAATGCTTCCACTGCATTCATTGTTCTTTTGAGATAGGCATATCATACCTATACGCCATTGGGGAAATGGACACATGAACCTCTGACTACCTCATAAGCGATAATAGTAGTCAAATGTATAATAATAGTGTTATTTTGGAAAATATTTCACCAATTGAACTAGGCTCCTGGTAAGTTCATTAAAGAGTTGTGTTAAGGGTACTAGTCAACGTATATTTAAGAAATGTATTCATATTATATCCACCATCTCGAACTCAATTATTTATGCTAAAATGTGATGTAGGAGATATTAACTTGTTTCCGAAGTTTTCTTTACCCCTAAAGGGATTAAACGACGTGAATGTATATCCATATAAATACTTATTAGAGATCCCGCCATATGAATTGGCAGTTGGGGGCGTCGCCACAGTCGCGTAATTCAGTGTTACCAGTAAACACGCCAAAACTAGCACTCACTGTGCCATACGGCTCGATACATTATAGGTTTCATTTGTAACGGTCTTTGGTTGCAGAGCTATAAACTCAAATAAAACAAATTAATATATCAAAGTCAAATTATGTTTATTAAACTATTTCAAACATGATTAATAATTAACGGGACTTATCCTTCTTATTATATATTACATATATTATGCGTTCCTTCACTCTGTCCGCAATAGACCGTTTAGTCTGTCCGACGTAGGATTTCCCACAGCTGCAATCAATCTTATACACACCCTTATATCTTATATCATGAGCATAAATCGCGAATCTCTTAAAACTATTGTTTCAAACATGAGCATTGTCTTTACATATTTTTTACTGAGGTTAGATCAGCGGAGACCCTAGCTTGGAAAAGAACTAACAAGAAACTCCGGATATCAATTTATTATAATCACCCTTAACAAACATAAAAATTACAAAGAGTGAGCAAAAGACACAACTCTGGTAATACTAAATTTACCTTTCATACAAAATAACACGCAATGGCGGAAACGTCAAATTTAGAGTACCCGCCACATAAGGTGGCAGTTGGAGGCGTCGCCACAGTCGCGTAATCCAGTGTTGCCAGTAAACACGCCAAAACTAGCACTCACTGTGCCATACGGCTCGATACATTATATTGAGGTTTCATTTGTAACGATCTTTGGTTGCAGAGCTATAAACTCAAATAAAACAAATTAATATACCAAAGTCAAAAGTCAAAATATTTTTATTCAAAATAGGCCCTATCATAAGCTCTCTTTGAAAGTTATTTTATGATCTAAGTACAAATTAAAAAAACTATATATTGACAAAAGGAATATATATGAGTGAAGTGGAAGGGCGGTTACGTAGGGGCCGGCCTAATAAGACATATATGTAACAGTCAGATAGACGCTATATTGAAAAAAGGTGACGTTAGGAGTACCTATAACCGCCGAGAGTGTATTAGAGAATGTATGAATGTCAATGAAGCGAAAGTGGTCTGTCAGGATCGGGACAAATGGGGATCCGTGATCTCTGCCTACCCCTCTACAGGGAATCAGGCGTGATGTGTATGTATGTATGTAAAAAAACTATTTCAAACATGGCACTGAGCATTGTCTTTACATATTTTTACCGAGGTTAGTTCACCAACCATTTCGGCTGCTCAAGATGCCACGTCATGAAGACCACGACCGCTCTGATAAGAGCGTAACGATTGAGAAGAAGAAGTTCAGCGGAGACCCTTGGAGAAGAACTAACAAGAAACTCCAGAAATCAATTTATTATAATCACCCTTAACAAACATAAAAATTACAAAGAGTGGGCAAAAAACACAACGCTGGTAATACTAAATTTACCTTTCATACAAAATAACACGCAATGGCGGAAACGTCAAATTTAGTTCCAAGTTTGGCTACTGCCACCTTATGTGGCGGGTACTCTAGTTCCAAGTTTGGCTACTGCCAATTTATGTGGCGGGATCTCTATACAGGTCATGCCATAAAGATAGTTACAGATATAAATTTATGTCTACCTGACATCTGACAGGCAGATATGTCAAAATTGACAGTTCAACTAATCATAAAGAGCACTGCTGATAGAAATAATTATAAAGCATTCCTTTCACTGTCTTTTTGTAATTACTATTCCATTTTAGAATCTTTTGAACGAGCAATGTTGTTTTATTTTAATATCAAAGGGAGGCCCATGTTTCCATTTTTATTCAGTTGTATTAATTTTAATGTTTTCTTCACCATACCCTAGTACTTGAATAAAATATTTAGATGTATTTTGTTCTTCGAATTTAATTTTTGGTAAGAAAATGTTTTAATTATATACTTTCAGGTCATGTATTTCACATTCATCCTAATATACAGTCATTCATATTTCTAGGACGCACTAAAAACGTAGTTTGACAGTAATAAGACAAATGAGGATTTGTAATCTCGACCTAGCTCTCTTTATGAACCTAGGACCTAAAGAAGTTACCCTTGCAAGTCTATGCTTATAACAGATTTCAATTACGCTTTGATTTAACCTTCTGATAAACGCTGATAAATTCAGTTGGTACACCATTAAGTATCCAGTTTAATGCAAGAATATTCGGTATTTTATAACTTCATTCTAAATATAACTAACTACTACTACTAACTATATTTCTTATAAAGCAAACAATGCTATAGTTTGGGGGTCATATTTTAGTCACCTCAGCATTAGCTTCAGACTTACATATATGTAGTAACATTACATAGACCATGTTAACCCACAACGGGTTCATCACACAAGTTGATTCTGTTTAACATAACATAACCTTCATGACTTGTGTATACATACTACATTTTTTATTATTACGGGGTAGTCAGAGGCTTGAGTGGATGTCCGAAATTTCGAAGGCATGTTAGGTATGGGTCCCTCAAAGCCCGCGTATCACTAGATAGACGGCAGCCAACGTGATAGGTAGTGAACCGTATCGCTGTATACAGGCACCGGCTATTATCTATCCCGAGGGATAGGCAGGTTTTCTCACGATATTTTCCCTCACCGTTGGCGATTGTAAATATGTACGTAAATGAAAAACACATGAAATTTCATTCATTGGTACATGCCAGACATCTTTCTCATAAGAAGTCCGAGGTCTTACCTACTGGGCGAAAGCAGCTGTAAATGATTCTATTTATACCTAATACCTATTTACATATATACCTATGTATTTGCCTTCTAAAACATGACATGAAGGAAAACGTCAAAGCAAGTACTGACCCAAATAATTATACGTACCTATAAAAAGCTAAGTTCTATTATACGCATATTTCTTTATAATAATATCTACCTATAAAAAACTAAGTTCAGTTATACATATGCTTTCCTAGGCAAATTTTCCGCCGAAACGACCCCAATACTTGCACAAGCCCCGGGATTTCCCCGCGGGATTCAAATGCAATCGGATGCGAAACAAGCCTGTCTAAATGTCCAGTAAAAAGGACTCCTTACAACTCTTTGAAGACTTGGCCCCGAGTTGAATAAGGCTCAGTCTGGCTTTACTGAAGTTCTAGTATTTAAAGTTACACTGGCGTAGGTTTTAGTTCGATAAAAGTATGAATGTTGGTGGTTTGTAAGGGTGTTTTATTTAAAATAATGTGTTAATCTTTTAAATGTCTACCTATGAGGTCTGTAAAGAAAATTCAATCAATGAATCAGCCTATGTCAGTCCACTGCTGGACGTAGGCCTCCCTAAGAGTACGCTACAAAACACGATCACTCGTGACCCTCAGCCAACCACTACGAGCGACCTTTTTCAGGTCATCGGTCCATCTAGCGAGGGGGCGTCCTTAAAGTCATTGTCAAAGTCAAAGTCATGATATCTTTATGATAATGTAGGTAAAGAGAAGACATCGTGAAACCTATCTATATCTCTGGATTACAACTTGTCACTCAAGGTACTAGCTATGTGATGATTTGCAAGCTTTGAGTGCCTAAAGACTTAAATAGACTCGATAATAGTCATTTAATAGCTGTTATTACTGCCAAAGCGGTAATGGTTGTGAAGCATATCCATGAATAGTCACAATATAGTATAAAGTCGGTAGATAGTATTCATTTACATACTAGACTAGGAAGGGATCATAATAATATTTGGGCATTGTTACACCAAATGAACTAGTCCCTTGGTAAGTTCATTTAAGACTTGTGGTAAGGGTAGTAGTCATCGTATATTTAAGAAATATATACCCATTATATATAGATAAATACATATATAGCATATATAATTGACGACCAGACTAGAAAGCAGAAGAAAAGCAAAGTTCTTAACTCTGGCACTGGCACCTCTCGATTAGCGTTTAATCGGCTAACCGACCGCCCGGGCGGTCTACGCAGGTCGTCAAAAAGGAAGGAAGAAGGGATAATAAATATTCTTCTGCAATTTTCTGTGGTATAGAACTATGCGATATGGGCTAAAGCAAATAATGTTTTTTGTTCTATTACGTAATCATGATATTTCAGTAAGTAATCTGACAGTTGTAAAACTATAAATCTATCTGGACCGTTATCATTATATTTATTATGTATCGATTATCTGATCATAAATTTTATAACTGCCGGGAAATTTTCATTATCAGGGGCAATTATTTTCGGATCACTAGTTTTACACATGATTATGTCTGCACAAAACAATTAGAATTTTGTATATTCTAAAAGTAAATAAATAAACTCGTCTAGATCTTTTACAAAATAATGCGTCACACTCTTTTCATTATAGATATCAAGGTAAATAAAGATTATTCTTTAAGCCGCTTATCCCATATAATAAGTGGAAAGTTGCAGGCGATTGTATAAATAGATTTAATCATGGTAAGCTTAAATCCTTACATTCTACGAACTCCGGATTCAAAACTCAATACAATCATAATATTAAATTAATCTTTTATTTCATTATTATTTTGTTTGTAGGTTTGAATAACGATGACCTAAAACTAGCATTATATATTTAACAAAGTTCATATACAAGTAAAACGGTTCAAAATCAATCTGCACATTTTATTAACAATATTTTCTACCCGGTTAAGCTACCATAGTGATTGGTTTTGAACCAGCTGAAAAGCTTTTTAAAGAAGGGCGTAACTCCGAAGACATCAGAAGAATCAGCTTCAGTAGTGGCCTCTTGCGCTTCAGTCGTGGTTGGTTCTGGTACTTGTTCAGTCGTTGGTTTCTGTGGCTCAGGAGTTGATGGCTCGGGTTCAACTACTTGTTCTGTGGTAGTTCCCAGATCTGGTTGACCTGCGGAAACTGTAGATTCAGTTTCAAGGTCCTGAGCCGCTTCAGTAGGTAGATCTAGTTCGGTGGTAGGTTCAGCTTGAGCAGTTGTAGTTTCCTGTTCAACTACCGATTCGGTGGTAGGTTTTACTTGAATAACTTGTGCGTTGGTAGTAGAATCTTCTGGAGGTGCCTGTTCAGTGGTAGTTTGTTGAACGATTTGAGTGGGAGGTTGTAGTTCTACGAGCTGTTCAGTAGCAGTTTCGGTTTCTTCTAAGTCTTCCGATTCATGAGCACCTTCGCTTTCTGGTACAGTGATGTATTCTTCTTCAATCTCGTCTACTTCTTCAGGTTTTTGTACGATGACAACATTGGCCTCAGTGGTAGCAGATTCGATATCTTCCACTCCTGATTCAGTTACCGAATCAACTTCTTCTCCATCCTCAGTGGTGTATTCATACTCATCACTTCCACTTCCTTCTTCTAGACTTTCTTCTGATTCAGAAGAAGATGACTCAGAAGAAGAAGAATCAACCTCTGCTACATTAACATTATCCTCAACGTTTTCACTCTCATTTCCGTTATCCACTATCACAGTCTCATTCTCCGTCACTTGGACTTCTTCTGGTTCCTGGGGAGTTGGTTTTGGTGGTGGTGGAGGTCTGGATGGAGGGGATGGTGGGGTAGGAGGTCTCGCTGGTGGCTTAGGCTTGCTGGGAGCATCATTGATGTTCAGAACGATCTGTACCAAGGGTCCGTCAGCAGGGTTAGTGGTTACCGCGTTGGCAGCTCCAGGTGTCACAACGCTGCCAGCCGGACTTGTATGGGGTTTCAGGCCCAAGCTTTCGTAAAGCATGGCTTTTAGAGCTGAGTTGGATTCTGAGTCGCCATTTTTCTGGATGGTGTCAATCATGTACTTGACCAAGGCTACGTCTCTTGGCTGGTTAACTGGTTTGACGACGGATCTGCATTCGACTGCTGCGAGCAGCGCTAGCAAGATGAGGTATCTCATCTTTAGAACTGGAATGTGGGGGAAAAGGTTAATCAATACGTTTAGTTAAAGGATAAGAGCAATATTTTTTTTTAAAATGGAAAGAGATTATGAGAGATAAGAGAAAATGCTATGTGTTTTTTCCTTGCAAAGCCGTAAAAAGGACCGTAGCAGATTTGGCAGCTTTTTATGAAGATATTCTTAATTTGTGTTATTCAAAATTGAAAGATTAAAAGTTTATACATATCACGCCCGTATTCTTGGCGATAGCAAAAGTCATTGTTGCGTCATACATGTTCTACGTGTCCTTAAAGTAACTGATACTTTGTGTCATATAACTGATTTCAGCACTTAAAAAAATACACACAGACAAGAAAAACACACACAAAAACATATTCATTCCACGTAAGCACTAGACTGACAATTATGTTCCTGAAACCTAAAAACTTTACGTCACTTCAGCTCACAAAATTATAACCACACAGTATTAAATTTTTTCTTGCAAAAAAATCCCATAATTTACCTCAAATATTTTTTTTTGCCACAATCTAAGAAACTACAGACTAAACAGTTTTGCAACCAGAAGACTTCAGTACTATATAAACACTTCGCTTAATCCTCTTTTATCTAACACATGATAGGAAAAACGAAACAAAGGGAGTCAACCACGTATGGTAATAAAATCTGATATCTTTACGGTCTTTTATCCAAAATTTTAATACTTAGAGCCACCGTTGTAAATTAACTTACCGATCGTGATAAGAACTATCAATCTTTGCAAAAATATTCAGCAGTTTCCTGTATTTATTAAAAGGTATATTGGTATACAATGAACCAATATACATATATATATATATTTAAATGTACACCGTTTATACATGTATGTATGGCGATGTGTATGTAGGAACTGATTACCGCGTTCGATACACTGATAACCTCAGAATGCATGCAAGTATTTACAGTCATTAAATACAGTCCACGTACATTTCTATTGTTTAACTCTTTATTGAAAAAAATACCAACTCAATGATAATTATATTTGAAAAAGAATGGTTAGTTAAATGATAAAGACAACACATTCTAAGGACATTAGAAAACATAACATACTCGTACGAGTACCCACCATATTTATGTGCGTAAATTCTAATGTGGTAGTGAGATAATTTTTCGTACCTACAATTTTAATGGTCATATAGCTACATAAATATCAACTCCTGAACAGAAAGAACTCAAACCTATGGTATTCTTATAGATAGTTAACTACAGTTATTCGGCAAAAAACCGGTGTCTTAACACGGCCTCGGCCGTTACAGAGTTTTCATACATACGTTACACTCTCTATTATACTATTGTAATCTTTTTTACTAACATATTGATAAGTGTGGGGATCCCAGGGCTGGAGCATTCTTCTCTCAGAGAATTAGCATTGATATTCAGAGGAGGAATGCTATTAGTGTCTTGGCAACCCTACCAACCTCTGACAGCGATGACTATAAAAATATTTTCCATATAATTAAATTTTTATTTCTACTTTAAGTTTATATTGTTAATTTGTTTACCAATGATTAATATAATAAATAATAAAATTTTACATAGCATAAGTATCTACTAACAAATTAAGTCCTAGTTACTTTAATAAATAAATGTTATTATTATTGTTGTTTTTGCAGAGAGTTTATTTGTAAATATTTTCTTTATGTTCAGTTATGACTTGACATGTAATGTTATAATATAACATATTATGCTATTACAAACTAATGTCATATCAAATAATCCTAGTTTAGAGATAGATTTGCGTAATTTTCTGTAAATAGTTACTTATTGATATCTTTATGGTCTAAGATTAGAGTTGATTACAAACAATTGTATGTTTGTATGTACACGAACATGATTTTAGGACATTAATACTTTATTCACATTACACATATTATATTATAATATAAAAGACAAACGCGTTCACGACTATTAACCCTTGCGGGAAGGTCAGAGGTTTAGGTTTCCATCTCCGCAATTGCGAAGGTAGTAATTCTATGGCCACCTCGAACCCACGTGTCGACCAGATAGTTAGTGCTCGATGTGCCAGGTGGTAAGTCATGTCGTGTCGCCATTTACAAGTATTATATAATATTTGGGGCTTAATTACACTATTGAACTAGCCCATTGATAACATACATTCATACACTCACACAACCGTCTCCCAGTAGAGGGGTAGGCAGAGATCATGGATTCCTATCTATCTCGATCCCGAAATTGAATTAATTTCTATGTACGTTTTCGTATTAAAAAACATTTACGAAATGCATCGAATTATACGATGAGGGAAAACATCGCGAGGAAACCTACCTGTTCCCCGACCATGTAATAGTTATTGCTTGTAAATGGCGACATGGTTTACCACCTTTCATATTGATTACTGGGTATCTGATCAACACGTGGGTTCGAGGTGGATAGAATTACTACCTTCGCAATTGCAGAAATGGAAACCTGAACCTCTGACTACCCCGTGAACCGTTTGTTTTTGACTTTTATAAACACATACAAATGCAACATAACATACACCAAGTACATAGTAATCTCACAACTCTTTGATGCAAAAATATGTACGAAAGCTACTGACAAAAGGACCTGCAAACGCTTAGCAACGAATAACGATCTTGTTAGAGAATTCACTTAAACGGCACTTTGCATTGAAGATGCGTGCTAAGCTTAACTTTTATCCTTTAACAGATATGTACACATATAGTAGACAGAGATGTGAGTGACTTGCTGTTATTTATAAGAATCCACACTTTATCAAGCAGTTAGACGACTTCTAGTAAATTACTATTATGCTAGTAATTACTAGTAGTTTCATTTCATTTCATTCAAATGACTGCTTCTTAGGCTTTATGTTTTAAAGACGTCGACGAACGCTTATTGTGAAGCCTCGGTTTCAATTCCCGGTGGAGGCAGAGTTAAGCACTACGCTTTTCATCTGTTATCCAGTCTGGTCGTTGATTTTATATACTATATATGTATTATATGTATACATTTCTTAAATATACGTTGACTAGTACCCTTAACACAAATCTTAAATGTACTTAACAAGGGGCTAGTTCAATTGGTGTAATAGTGTCCTAAATATTATTATTAAGAATTTCCACTAATAGCTGGTTGTGAATACTAGTATTTCCATACAGATTATGAACAAACCTAACTTTACTTAACCGCCTATGAAAATTCATGAATATATATATATATAGACGCAGAGCGATATATTTTTAGTTAATGAGTAGGACAGATTGTAGATATAAAATAGGACTTGAAATGCATAGTATGGAACAATAAAGAGCATACAAGTAAAGGATAATATATGTAAGTTAGGCAAAAACAGTCATAATAGACTTAATAATATAAATAATTGGACATTATTACACCAATTGAACTAGCCCGTTGGTAAGTTCATTAAGATTGTGTCAAGGGTACTAGTCAAATTATATTTAAGAATATATACTTATTATAGATATAAATGCATTTATAATAAACAACCAGACTGGATAGCAGAAGAAAAACGTAGTTCTCAACTCTGCCTCCACCGGGAATCGAACCCAGGACCTCACGATTAGCATTCAGGTGCTTAACCAATCACCACGGAGGTCGTCATTTCCAGTAAGACGTATAGACATCCATCTCTGTATATATTTATTTAGTTAGGTAAAAACCGTTTGCACAAAATTCTCTATTTCCCTATTAACGTAAACAAGGTATTACAGAGGTTGCCAAAAGCAATCTATCTGCAAACAGGTCCTTATGAAAATCTAGATGAGCTTGCACTTTGCATAGTATTACCTCCGGCGTTTTAACTTATAATGAGTTCATAAAATTTTTTCGTGCCACGTCCAAAATAGCCAGTGCGCTTAACTAACACGGAAAGGCAATGATGTAAAGTGTAGATACGACTTTGTATCATGAAGGCATATCTTCATCCTTCCCAATTTTTTTTTGTATCATAAATAATAATCATTACTTGACTGGTGAGGACTGTAAGACTGCTCTGCTATGGCAATTTAAATCCATTGCATTGACCGCTTACATGCTTTGACGCTAGACTGACAGGCCGCGATGTCATTTTGTATTAACTGACAGTAATTTGATTAATATTACCTTACCGTTTGGACAGTTGGCTACCGGGGTAAATAGGAGGAAACTAGCTGAAAATCTGTACGGGTGAAAAAGACTGGCATTGTGGTATCATATGATGTACCGACTGGGATAGTCACATATTCACGTGCCCATCTTTCGTAGTTAATTTCTAGCCTCATCAAAATGACTTCTCAACACAACGTAACTTTAAATATTAAGTATTCCATTCCATGTCACCATTTACAGTGGATAGCTACTTCATATAGGGGTTATCTCTAAAAACCACCTAGCCCCATCTACATATCAAACCACTACACTGTCCAGCAACACTGAAGCCGCCTTGTTAACTGGAAAACAGCCGCAAAGCAAATTACAGTTATAGTCGGGACAAGCTAATTATCTTCCCTTGACACAGGGAATTAGTTACGGGAACGGGGGCTACGTAATCTACGTTAAATCTACGGGCTAATAGCTTTCAGTAGGTTATTAGGCTTGTAATAAACTGAGCTACTTCCGTCACGGAAGGTGTGTGACTTTGCGTGATCATCTGGATAAACATGATAGAAATGAAATGTCAGTTAGTTTAAATCAAAATGACATCCTGTTCTGTCAGGTAAGTGTCTATTTGTATGTCATTGCCATAGATTTTAATTTCTTTTGCTTTATCGTTTGACCACTTGGCTATTGGCCCCAGTGTTATTGGTCAAGTTAGAAGTACATTCAGGCGAGTGTGTATACGGAGGTATATGGATGTCAATGAAGCGAAAGTGGTTTGTTACAGACAAGAATAATAGATCCGTGGTCGCTTACCCCACTGTATTGAAAAGGAGGTTAATGATATGTATGAAAATACTTACACGAACACTAATCCTTGTGAAGGTTCTAGTGCCAGTATCCGCAATTGCGGATGCAATAATTCTATGGCAACCTCGAACCCTTATGTTGACCGGACAGTCAGTTTTTTAAAAGTATGTGACAAGTTGCTAGCCCATCTCTCTATAGAGGCCATTATCCCTTAACTCCCTCAGTCGCTATTAATGATTGACGGTAGAGATATTATAGTATTGCACGTTACACCCAGTTAGCTTATTTTATTTTACAAGAAAACGGGACCTATCGCGTATATTTTATAAACAAAGTAGTAGTATAATAATATCAGTTTCATTTAGTTGACGCTAGACTAAAATGTAACCAGTTTCCGTTTTAATAACGTTTAAATCGCTCACTACTTTGTCCTTTTATCGTCTCGTTTCTGGAAGTTTTCATAACTTACCCGGGCGTTAGCTTAAGTTTTACTTTGAACTTAACTCTAACTTAATTACTTGTTAGAAAACTTTCGAGATTTGCGGCCGGGGCAACATTTTAAAGTTGACTTCGTACTGTTAGCTCCACCTATACGCGGCGTGTGATAACTAAAGTTGCCGGCTCAATCGGTTAAGTTTTAAGGTTCATAGCTTTCGTAAAACAGAGAATTCCAGATTCCATGCATGCATAACAGAACCCTAATGTAGGAAGAGGTATACAGAGCTTTGGAGCACTAAGCCTCTGAGTTACTTTTACATACATACACATCACGCCCGATAACCTGTAGATGGCTATACAGAGATCACAGAAATCGCGGATTCCCATCTGTTCCGATCCTGACAAACTACTTTTCCTTCATTAACATTCAGTTCCCCATACTCACTCGAATAACATGGTATATTATAAAATAATAGATAAACATTAGTTAGGCGATTTATTAGAAAATCTTACCTATGTACTTGGTTGCCTATCTTCTTATTTTGTCAACGAATATGGATTTTTTACTAGACCTTAGACCTTCTACGACATCCCGGAAAGAACGGCAGCTAGTTTACAGTCTAAGGGGGCAAAAATCCCCAGACTAGCACAGGAATTCCCTAAAATCACGCCAAATGTTGAATTAGCAGAAAAAGTAAAATAAAAATCTCAACGCAATAAATTTCCGGCACGTTTCACCACCATTTATTAAGCTTAAGTTAACATATCGTTCACAATTAAAATAAAACCTGGTTTAAAACGCGAAGCCTGTTAATTTGGGGTCTAAACACCTATTTCGGGTGCCACCATATTTCATTCTTAACAAGTGAATAATATTACCATAAAACACATACAGAATAAGTATACTTCACGTCTATAACATTAGGATGATATAAATAACCCTTTTGATGAGTAATGAGGTTCTGTATTTGATTATCCCTTAATTACTGAAGATAACATACATATGCATGTATATTCACGTCCTCTTATCCCTTTCGGGGTGGACAGAACCTTGGTGACGATAAAATCTTCATAGTGCACCTTTTAACATGAATATTGGAGTTGTGATGTTACATGGAACATTGGTGGCAGGATCCTTTGATTCCTAGTCCCTTAGTCACCATCTACGACACGCCGGGAAGAACGGTAGCTAGTTTGGATTCTTCGTCTCAGATTAGCACGAGACTACTGCCTTAAGATAATTGTTTTTTTATATGTATACACTTATATTAATTTTTACCACAATGGTGGTGAAATGACAATCCCTGAAAAACCTCGCGTCATTTAGCTCTTTTGGAAGACATTTGTGATATTTTAGAATGTGATTCATAAATACACTACAGAATATCCATAATCTTAACAAATTAATAGTTACATTAATATCTTAGAATTAATAGTTTTAAGTTGAGTCTGCCCGTGACCATGGCTGCTGCAACGTAGCCGAAACGTCTGGTTAATAAAGATAACTTTATTATGTAAAAACATACGCGATAAGTCCCGTTAGTTATTAACCTTAGAATTTGCTATTACAAATCTGTCTAGTTTTAAATAGCCAAATCCTATCACTATCTCCTATAATAGCCACTTGTCCCACCTAAAATAGACACGGCTGATATTTGATCATTTTTTGTAGGCCACAAAGCCATTTTGCGAAGCCTTATCATACCCAATATGACCTCTTGACAGGACATCATTTGTTACGGACCCTGTCGCGTGGAAATTGTATGCTTTCCGAGCAATTAAGGGGTATTGGGTTCACCTTTTTAATGAGATGGTGTATCATGACTGTGATCTAGTTGAGGTTATCAGGCGTTAAGGTGCCAGGTTATTATACATTCACGTCCTTCAATTCCTTTCGGGGTTGATAGAACTTCGGTGATTTAGTTTGTTGTAAGTCACTTTTTAGTTTGATTATTGAGGTTATGATGTCTTATGGAACATTGGTGAGAGGTTACTAGCCCCGTAGTCGCCGCATACGACATGCCGGGAAGAACGGCAGATAGTGAGCATTCGTTTTAAGTCCTAAACTAGCACAAGACAGACCTTTATTATTATTATGGTTTTTTTTTCAAAGGAATCCCACATATTATAGAATAGTCAGTAATCAACGCGGAATAAGGTATATTTAGGAAACCGTATATAAATTTTTAAAGAACAAACACTTTCACAATTATTAACCCCATAAGTCAGAGCTTCACATGTTATTGTGTCCCAAAAACATTCTATCACCACCTGGAACTATCCTGACGGATCTCCCTTGCTTCACTCACACCCATTAACCTTCTCATACATATTGTATTCTTCACACTACGTACAAGCCTAGAGAAGAATGTGACCAATTTGATCTGGATATGTTCTACGCGGCCTACCCCGTCCAACTCTATCTTCCACTTACTGATTCTAAGTATCGTATGTTTCTAGAAATAGTCATAACTTGACAACTGAATCCCGAAATATAAAAGGACTAATTGACTTTGGAATTGACAATTGCAATACATTTTCTATTATGTTACATAACCATTTTAGAGAGAACTGTCTTGCCGTTTATTCAGTTTGAAAGTAGAGTTCTTCTTTAAATGGTTATGTTACACTTGACTTGCACGAATCTATTGCACCAAGATAAATTATGTCCATTGGTCTAAAATTACAAAAGGTGTCTTAGATAAATTGATATTCCAATTTAGGGCTTTAATAATCTAGGTTTCATATTGGACACTGACTGTGAAACGGACTTTGATTGGATAAAACCCTTTGTGATGTCATATGGAACGTTGGTGACAAGTTGCTAGTCTATCGTCCAATAGATTCCATTTACCTCTTGTCTCTTCGTCGCCTCATACAACGTGTGTATGTTAGTCTCGTGCAGAATATGTGAAATAGACAGGCAATTAGTAAGTATTTTAAGTACATTTCAAAATAATATGTACTCAAAAATATAAAAAATCTATTTTCATCAATAAAAAAAGAAAAAACTATACCCAACTAAGAACAATCCTTGCCAGACTAAAAAAGCAAAAAACCCAGTCAGGTCGTAAAACTGAGAGTCACAACAGGAACTTGTGAATCTGGCTGTGTACCAGCCCGTAATGTACGGCGTTTTGTTGGGACAATTTGTCATGCCTTATTGACTGAGCACCTGCAGAATTTACCCGAGTTGGGGTAATTAGCATTGTGCTGGCCACACTGAATGGAGGCCTTTGTTAGGTGCATTGAGGGTAGGTTGGAGTGGTTTTTATTGAGAGCTATTGGTAATAAAGTGGACATTCACGTCCTTCTATAATTTTGGGGTGGACAGAGCCTAGAAAATTCACTTTAGTCACTTTCTTTCAGTTAATTATTAGGGTTATCGATTAAAAATTATAATGTGTTTAAATTATGACGCGTTTCTTTTCTATATTTTGTACAAGAGGGATAAAGAATTAGAAGAAAAGAGATACTATTGAGATGTTGGCTAGCATAGCTTTATATATTCAATCACAACGCTAATAGTACTCGTAAGGCTTGATACAGCCGATGAGATATTAATATATATTGTCCTCAAAGTTCAACCCATACGGAATGTACGTACATACACATCACACCCGTCTCTTACAGGGGGTAGCCATAGATCAAGCTTAACAGTTTTTGGCTATAGATTATTATTTGTTAGTGTGTCTTCTATTTTGAAACCTATTATACGTGAGTAAACACATATAATATAATAATAATAATTGAGACACTATTACACAAACTGAACTAGGCCTTTGGTAAGTTCATTTAAGACTTGTGTTAAGGGTACTAGTCGATATATATTTAAGAAATATATACTTATTAGATATATAGTTAAATACAAATATAGCTTATATAAATCAACTACCAGACTGGAAAGCAGAAGAAAAGCGTATTTCTTAACTCTGCCTCCACCGAGAATCGAATCCAGGACCACACGAGTAGCGTCAAATGTTTAAACGATCGCTCCACGGAGGTCGTCAATAATATGTACCTATCGTTATAAAGGTTTACAATCACCCCCAGTCTAGACTTTATTAGTCCCTAAAGGTTCCAGGTTCGATTCCCAGCTTTACATCAGTGTACCCCTGAACGAACCCCACTCGTTTCATTCAAAACATCTGTGTCCAGTTCGTTTTATCCCTTCACCTATTTGATTGATAACTCTCAATAAATCGCTACCATTTAGGGGTCCAAGTCTACTAATGCGTTTTAGCACAATCCTAGTTCAATATAACATACATACATATCACGCCTGATTCCCTGGGGTAGGCAGAGATCACGAATCTCCATTTGTCCCGATCCTGACAGACCACTTTCGCTTCATTGACATTTATACATCTTCTCATACAATCTCGGCGATTATAGGTACATCTAACGTCACCTTTTTCAATATAGCGTCTATCTGACTGTCATATATCTTATTAGGCCGTCCCCTACGTAACCGCCCTTCCAATTCACTGATATATAATTTAATATTAGTTCAATAATAGAGTCAAATTGGTAGTAATTTAGGAAAAGTGTCCATGTTGCCGTAGCTCATATAATTCGACGTAGCTCAGTTGTTTGGCGATTGACTCTGAGTAGAGGGTTAAAATCCCACTTGAGCATGTACATATGTATGTTTATATGCATGTATGTTGAGTATATTGAGGAAATGAAGTTTAATTAATTTCTATCTACGTTTTCGTAATAAAAAACATTTACGAATTCATGAAACTTCATTACTGCTGTCAAGTATTTAAACATATTATTTGTTTCGTTTAAATATATATCGATATTAACTTTGAACTACCAAACATATAATGTATGAAAGCTCTTTATTATTACGTATTCCGTAGTCATATAAGCGGCCGTAAAACGTCATATGCTACGACATAAACCACATTATACTACGAAGTAGAGTCGTAAAACTACGGAAGTCTATCTTCGAACCTAAATCAATATTCACGGTTAATGACATTCATAAATAACACAATATATACACTCTCTAAATATAGTTTCATGTCTATTTCCTTAGGTGATATATACGTTTAAATATACGACAAACTGGAATCCCTAGAATGGTAGACAGAGATCATAGATTCCCCTATTTGTTAACGTTACCAAATAACAAGTGACGAAAATACATAACTATAATTATTAAAAGTCCCTTAGTCAGCTGTTATAACGTGGTGGAAATTTGAAAATAAAATAAATAATGCATTTAGAAAATGGAGAGACGTAAATTTTGTTGTCTATTCGTATATAACTATTATTCTTAGACTGTACCATTAAATATAGTTTAAGAGTACATACGTCACACCCATAACTCTATGAGAGGTAGGCAGAGATAGTTAGCAAATCTTCATTCTTTTAACCGCTCTCCACATCCCTAAAAATGAATATTCACTATAATGGCATACTTCCATTTAATATACACTGAATAACACTATACACCCAAAAAGACAAAGGCGTTCACGACCATTGACGCTTGCGTTTGTCAGTGGTTCAGGTGTCCATCTTCACAATTGCGAAGGTAGTAATTCTATGGCCACCTCGAACCCACGTGTTGACCAGATAGTCAGTACTCAATGTGACAGGTGGTAAGCCATGTCGCCCTTTACAAGCACTAACTATGATTCTTTGAGATTACAAGTTTTATACCAATATCTTCGTAAGTGACATATACTAGTACATACACATCACACCTACACCACTCAAAGAAGTAGGCAAAGATAATAAGCGAATCTCCATTCTTAACCGCTCTATCCGATGATAAACATTTTCGTATACTTGCAAGCAATTTAAGGGGATTAGGGTTGACGTTTACGAGGCTATAAATCGCGCATCCGCCCTCCTGTTAGGCAACTGCATTACCTGCATTTCCCCAGTGTTGCCAAGGGTGAGGGCAGATTGGTAGTGTTGGTGGAAATTACAAAAAAAGTTGTGAAACCTCGTGACTGTTGATAGAAAATGTTTTAAGGAACTTGAAGTAGTGATACCAGGTGTGAGGTTGTGTGTTTAGTACAGAATAAAAAAAAAATTACTTATAACTTATAAATAATGTTGCTTGTGTTTTGCAAGGGAAATACTGGTCACACATATTGTAACTATTAAATAATGTTGAATTTTTTTACTTATTTAAAATTGGTTTGATGCCGATTATACGGATACTGTTGGTGGGCCAGTGACTGAATACTATGACAGCACCTTTTCACAGCATCTCAATTTACACCATAATTATAACATTATCATATACTGTAGGTAGTTATATGATTGAATGTTTTAAATGTTGTTCAAACATTATATATTACTTTCTCTAAGACACTCTTTCTTTAGAAAATTATTAACAGTACCTATCAATTAAAGGTACTCGTATGTATTACTCGTAATTTGAAAATGGAATAATCAAGCAAATGAATATATTTATACTACTACTAATATTTTTCCTGTATTATACATACATATATTACGTGATTTAAAAACCTGTCCAACCTACTTCCTTTCGACCCTTTTCCATCAAGACTGGCTTTGCAGCCGCAAAAGCGGAAATATATAATTTTCCGCGCGTATGCACGCCGCCTTCCCGCGTCCATGCCGATAAATAAGTGGCCGATACAATATTCTGTAGGCGTGTGCGTAAACTACGGATAATGCCCATGTTACGACCATAGGTTGAATTCTGGTATTTTTTGAATTGGTCTAAGCATAAGACTTGTGAATGTTTTATTAAAGTGAGGTTAAACTGCATAAACAATCCTCATCATTAATAACTAACGGAACTTATCGCGTAAGTTTTTTATATAATAAAGTTACCTTTATTACATAAAAATTTACGCGATAAGTCCCGTTAGTTATTAATCATGAGTATAAATCGCGAATCTGTTAAAACTGTAATTATATAATAATAATAAGCAATCGTCAAATGAGCAGCTGTTATCTTAACCGAACCCTCTGTAGGGAAATAGGCGTGATGTGTATGTATGTATGTACACTTTTGAAGTTTTGTGGTATAGAATATCAGGATGTAGTTTAGTTAGTTGTCATTAAAAGACACGAAACACCAATACTTGTCGTATTGAGTGCTGACTATTATAAGATAGGTAAGTGAATTTCGATGTAACTACTGAAATAATTCCGTTGGAACTTTAGCAGTTGGACAGTCAACATATTAATTATTCCTCAAGTAATAACAATCCTAATGAGTATGTAAGGTTATTAAGGGAATTAAATAACCGCTGATATCAATTCCCCTATTGTTTTTCGTAACCATGACAACGAACCAGTCACTTCATACAAATACCAACCTCCTTATTCAACAACAACATCGCCACCGGATGACTGGCCGCAGCGGTTGGGACACTCATAGATATTAGGGGTGCCATTCATTGTGAAAGTGGCTATTCGGATTATTGATGCGATGTTCAGGCAAAGGTGCTTGGAAGGTCCCCAAACTATTTGAGGTAAGGTGAAAGATTCACCTCTGAATTTTGGCGACGAACATCGAGACAAACTTTGCTTCTCCTCTGAAGTAGTAATAGTTAGTTCGTATGTTTAAACCGTACCGTATCCATGGTTTAGCGTAGGCTGTAACTAAGGGCTATACATCAGTCGTAATTCATGCCTAATATCTTAGTTTTCTGCATTATTTCTTTGCTAGTCGGGCAGAAAACGCGTAGCTTTTCAAAAGAATCTACGATACCTATTATTTTTTATTTAACAACTGTCATTATAAATCGTGTCATAGGTACTATTTAGAACACCTCGAGGAATTTTTTTACATAAGTACACTTAGTAATAATAACTATTTTATATATTAACTAGCGACTCGCTCCGGCTTCGCACGGGTATAAAATATATAGCCTTCTCCACTATTCAATGGATGTTATTATACATATAAACCTTCCTCTTGAAACACTCTATTTATTAAAAAAACCGCATCAAATATGTTGCATAGTTTCAAAGATTTAAGCATACAAAGGGACATAGGGACAGAGAAAGCGACTTTATTTTATACTATGTAGTGATTAATAATAACTAACTTGATGAAAAAGTCTTCTCAAGTTTATCTAAGAAAACATAGTACCTACACACAATGTAGGTATGAGCAAAAATATAAGACGAGAGTACTCGAGCTAAAAATGCAACTGTTTAGTTACTACGTGGTAGCACGAAACAGGAAAGGTTTCTTAAAATGGATCCAGAGTTATCTGAGACGTGTTACCTCTTTATCACCCATAAATCAAGCTTATAACCTTTGAAAACAACGTTACATTCGATAGGTAGGTACATACATACATACCTAATAGTTCTATTGTAACATATGTGTAATCAGAACCTTGATGGAACTCCTATCAATGCTAATAAGAGGGAGATTTTTCCCTCTGATTAGGCTGTTATATCTCATCTGAAACGTTACTTAAGTATTAAGTGTCCAGAGAAAACCGAAAAAACTAAGTCATAATGTACAGGTAGGTAGGTGCGTAATATATGTTGTCGACTAGAATTTAATTTTTTTTGTCTTGTAATTAAGTAATTTTTCTATCAACTCTACCTACCTGAGGAAAATATTAATAAAGATTAACTATGTAACAAACAACATTTAACAAAACATGACCCTACCAACAAAATCATTTGCAAACACTGTTATACATTTCGTGAACAATAAATTCATAGGCAACTATGACGCAACGCAATTGGGCGCGCTGTCATCAACAAAGATACGTCTGCATTTGACAGATGCATGTCATAATTTACAGTGAATATGGCGGCGTTTTGCGGGGAATTGCCTCTCGTATGGAAACTCTGTGGACACAAAACAGTAGCCATTTGGACATGAGTGATAATTATTACGGTTCGGTGTAGGCGTGCTTAATTTATAGCTTTCATTCGATTATGGCCTGACCCATTTGTAATATTAATGCCTGTGTATAGAAGCTAAGTTGGGCTCAACGAAAACTACCGCCAAAAGAAAGGATCGTCTTATATTGCCAATTTTTGGGGTTCTTGAACGCACAAGACTTGGATGAATTCCAAATTCAGGTTATTTTACTTGAGAGATTTTGTCTCAGTCTAATCTTAAATTATTTGAAGCAGTTATTGTATGAACAATGAGAACGTATGTAGAATTACATAATATGTATGTGTCTATTGTATCAAGTTAAACAATGCAATTACATTTTCTGATAGAAAACTTAATCATATGGACTGAATAACCCATTACAATGGAATATAAAACCGTACTGTAATTTAATTTATTACTCTTAAGTTTTACTCCTCTTATTTATTTAATACATTAGCAAAATGCTTTTAATACTACTATTTGTATTAAATGATTTAGTCACCTTTTTATTTTTAACGGTTTACTACATTGCGCGGACTAATAGCTCTAAAGTATGGAACGATATAAAATAAATAAAATATATTACAGGTCCTATATATTACAAGGATTTGATACTAATTAACATCGTAGATAATACCTAAGTACTATCCTAGGATGGTGTAACATACAGTTAAACCAATAATATCGAATTAACGCCATCTATGAAAAATAGAAGGCACTGCATTAATCAGTTTTTTTACAGATGTCTCTATTTATTAAACTAGAAAATAAGTAATTATTCTATTAAATGAATGAATTAACACATTCCTTCTATAACTACAGTAATCATTACAAAGAACATCTCAAATTATTACTCTGGTCACCTTTTAACTGGTATCACAAACCAGTTTCTGATGTTTGATACAAGAATTTAATAAAAAAACATCCGACACAAACATGGTGGATCAGCTGTTTTCGTTTTTATCAGAAAGTATTTTGTTTATGAACAGCCGCTCAGATATGATATCGTAGCCATGTGCGGATTAAAATGGGCTCCATCGCGTCTGTGCTCCAATGGCATTGTGATTCGTGTGGCCAGATCAACCCAACAGAGACTTTTAAGTGTTTAAAATGTGGTACCAAGAGGGTTTCGAGTCATGACATTGGAAGCAACCAAAGTCAATTTCCCGAGGACTCTTCACCGGTTTTTGAAGAAGAACTACCGAAAACTGAAGAACAGAATTCAGGTTCCGAACCTCAGGACATATCGGCGTCACAGCGTTTCAACAAGTACGTTTCGCTTTTCATTGTCCATTCTGTCATTCTAATATTATCGATCGCGAGCAATCAAACAATACATTTAACTGTGATGTTTCATGATAATAATGAGTGAAAGAAGTAAGCAATTACATTTGTTATTCAAGGTTATACTATTCTGAACTCGATTACATTAGTCTGGTCATTTTTCATTTGACTACAACAAAGCTATTTTTACGCAAAGTTCTCGTTTGAAGAATTTTACTAACATAGTGCTTTTTACTAATTAAAACATTCGTGATAAGGTGCTAGCTATATTTTAATCACTAAAATGTACTTTTAGCTTACAGTTACATTCATTGGAAATAAATAAAGTTTTAGTTTATATCTGGTTAATATATGGTAATATATTTTAATAACTAATACATCTCACATAAATAAAGAAATCCTATATTATTTCAGTCAGTGACTTTAGTGTTCAAAATAGTGTAAATAACAATTAAAATTCTTCTAGTATTTATTCAATAATTTCTCTGTGTAATAATTATCATAATGACTTTAGGTTGTGTTGTAGAACTTTGAAGCCCTTTGGAGATATTTGCCTTTATAAACTTCAGCATTGAGCTTAGTAAATATTCTGTAAGGACCTCTACAATTATAATGTTAATAATAGTTAGACATCCCAATTTTTAAAATCATATCAAAACCCTACTTAATTTATATCTGGATTCTCATAAATAAACTTTGTTACTGAATCTTGACTTGTAAAGGAGCTAAATTAGAATATTTACTACAAGAAAACTAAAGAGCAATTATAGTTAATTAACCCTGCATAAATAATAGTCAGTGACTTTTAATTATAATTATAAGATCCCCCACCAAGATCTCTATACTAAGTATAAGAGCTTTCATAAGGTTGAAACCTCATAGAAACTTTTACTTTGTTGGATTTTTTTGCTAACTTAGTATGAGTAGTAGAAGAAGTAGAGTAATTAATACTTGTACAAACACACATAATTACAGTTTACCACTTATCATTTAAGGTTTTATCAGGTTAACATGTGGCTTAAAGTAGTCTTAGTATACTACTATTTTATTGGAGATTGATACTTAAACCTTGGAATACCAAGCATGAGTTTTTTAAATCTTTATTAAAGGACTTTTTTAATGGACCACAAAGGTTAAAAATAAATTAAATCTGTATTAAAGAATGGTTCACAAAGGTATAAAGATTAACAGCCTTTCATCCAATTTAATGCAAATTAGCTGCTGTTCTTCCCCTCATGTTTTAGGAAGTGAGAGATGTAATTGGTATTGTGTATGTACAGTCAGCGCTAAAAGTGCAGTCCCAGTAACTTTTTACAAGGTGTAAGTTTATAAGAACAAAAGATAATATTTTACATTTTAAAACTGGTGCCACTACGCATTGTCATGGCCACTATACATTTGCGTGCTTCGAAATGACAAATATTGTCTTTTGTGCTTATACTGCACCTTTAGGGTTGACTGTATGTACCACATATGTCTATATAAACAAGCATTAATGTTTATATCATAAAGAGAACATAGCATTGATCTTAATATACCCTACCTTATCCCAGGAGATGGTCAGCTGTGGGTTCGGCACCAGGTGCAACACGAGCATGGCGTTGTAAATGCGGTCTACGTAACGTCTCAGCGGCCTGGCGGTGCGCTGCCTGTGACGAGCTGGCCCCTCATGCGCCTGTTTACAAGTAAGTGGTTGTTCTGTTTGTTTGTTTGAGAATTGAGGGTACATACATACACAGCATACCTTTTTCCCTTTAGAGGGATAGAGAATTGACAGAGATCCCCAACTGTCTCAATCCCGACTAACCTCTTTTACTTCATTGATACTCACACATCTGCACAATCACTGCATACATGATGCAGTGATTAAATAAATTATTCTCTTGTTCTTTATTCTCAAAGTAGGGACAGAAAAGAAGGATTATGCAGTTACATAGGTTGAATATTTCAAATACCCGGTTCACGAGCAAGTAAATGTAGACACTCTCAGCAACCTTTAATATCCAGGGTAGAGATATACATTTTACCTGTAGAATAATAAAGCTCTAACATATTCTTATCCAAATTTATATGTTCTAAGTAACTATGTGAAGAAATTTGTTCCTAAGATTCTATCATTCTCATCAGTGCGTTCATAAATCATAATGGATGTGTTTTTTAAAATACGAGTAATATGGACAATGTAAGGTACACCCCAAACTTTATAAGTAAAATGTTTCATCAAGTTCACTCATGATGCCTATAGTCACCTATCTAGTGGAACAGTGAATGTATGAGTATACATTTGTTTTTTACTTTTAGGTTTTCAGAGGATGACGACCAAGCTTCAGGGATGACAGAAAAGGATAAATTGGGTCAAGGTATTGTAAACATTGGCTTTATGTAATTAGGATGAACTATTTTGAAACTGGAACACAACAAGACATGCATGCATAGTAGATTTAGTGATACTAAAGGGTATAATATTAAAATACATTAATTACAATGTTCAATTTTAACTTCAATCACATGTTCAGTCTAATCATAACTGTAGCTTTCTATTAAGCTATGTTACTCCTTATGAAATACATCAGCTGATTTCATAATGTAAGAGATATAAACCAGAACAGGATTCGCTTAAGTTTATATATACCTAATATCTATTCTTATTAAGGTATAAGGATCTTACAAATTTAATTTTTATTTGGTTAGCTTAGGCACAATTATTGGGGTAGTAATGGCATTAATACAATATATTGGTGACAAGTTATTGACCTATCACCCTATTTGTTCTATTAACTTATTATCCCATAGTCGCCTCCGAAGACATACGACAATTGCATAAAATTATTACGTTCCAAATTAGCGCAGGATATAAAAATACAGCCCCAATTATAAACGTATGTAAGTTCCTATATTGTGTAACAGTAACGTTGACCTAGATATCAATCGAGGTCCCTTAAACCGACCGACATATTTAAACGCAGATGCTACCATATGCAGATCGTAAAATATTCGCCGTAATTACACACGTCAGTGGCATTTTGCCAGACCCATCACTCAATATTGATGTCGGTTTATTTATCGTAAAAACTGACATTGATCTACGAATTTTTTTGGCAGATCACACTATGATTAGATCAAACACTTTAGCGGTTCCGAGCTACAAGCCTTCCTCGAGTTTTGCGGAAGGCAGGCAGCTGAACTTAGACCTGCAATCCCTGCATTTATCTCCTACACAATTAACGGACCATGCCCACGGGGTCACCAGATCTTTGTCCCACGGATCTGTGATCAATTCCCAACAGAAATGGTGGAATGTGGAGGGAATGAAGGGGACTATAAACAGGCCGACCAGCTTGATGGTCTCAGAAAGACACGGGTACAATACAACACAAAACAATCCCACCAGAGAATCGTTTTTAAGAAGTCTGCACACCGTTACAAGAACGCCGGCTAAAGTCAAATCGGAAGCCAAGTCTAATTGGGAATTGAACTATATAAAAGAATATCAAAAAGAACAGAGCAAAGCTTTGCATTTAAAGAAATGGTCTTGCGCACGATGTACGCTAGAAAACTCCGGTATTAGAACGAATTGCGAAGCGTGCTTGACTCCGAGATTCAGCCCGTACTCTAGAATATCTAATACTAAAGGCCTAAGTGTCACTACTCTAGGAAGACACGAGTCTATGAGGCGTGACGGAGCGGTTTCCTTGCCGTCAACTGGAGGTGTGATGATCACGGTTCCAGACTGGCCCCAAACTGGTACTATAGGGTCTTTCAGACGATCGGCAAGCGCACAAAACTCCCCAGAAATTAGGCCTACTTATCGCAGGTCGTTTTCGGAACAAACCAGCTCAGATGGCAGACTCACTGGTAAAGTGATTTCAAGCAGACGCAGCCTCAATGAGTATCAGAAATCCCTAGCTAGTTACTGTGGAAGCTTGAGTAAAAATACTCGCGACAAAAGCTTAGAACGCAAAGATGGGAATGATATTGACAAAGAATGCAGTTGGGATACCAATTCCGAAGGAGTCATTTACGCTTTACCTAACAAAGGCAAATATAAAGATCTAAACTTACAGTTACAAGTTAATAACAATGGAACACGCTATTCCTACGTATCGGTACAGGATGCGAAAAACGTGATGAGCAATTGCCAAAACGAAGCGTTGTATAGCAATGATATTGCTGATGCTGATTACGCGAAAATAGATGATTTGTTAGGTGCAGAAAACTGTGTTTCTCCTGTTAATAACGTAGATGTAGCGAGTGGAAGCAATTTGAGGACCTCACACATAGGAGTGACGGTGCCTAAAGAGCCGAGTACGAAAGTGTTTAACATGCAGCCTGTTAACAAACTGAATTACGCTCCGAGGGAACAGAACAAAGTGCCTTTGCAGACACAGCTTGGGTGAGTCTTAGTTTTTAATACAGTTTACTGGTTTCATGATTAACTATTTTGTAAGAATTTATCAGGTGGATATTGTGTCTTCGTCGTCTAATCAGGGCGTCAACCATAGAAGGCATCACTAGATATAATGATCTTCTGATTATTATTTGAAAAAGATATATATTGCAAATACTTCCAAAATTGCTCTTCCAATATATATTTACCTACGTTTGGCGAGAATATTGTACTATAAAAAATAAAGAAATATTTTCATTTAGGTGTTCGGTCTCTATAACACTACCGAATTAAGTAAAATCAATCTGGATCTTATTTGGCATTCACTTTAGTCGTAGGTCCTTGTGTTTCATTACCAGCTTCTTTATAACTATATTCTGTTACGTTCCACTTTACGTAAAACTATGTGCAAAAAACAGCCCATTCCAAACGTCGATATATGTCGATATTGTCGATATTTGTCGTATATGTCATGATAAATAACTAACTACACTAATCGTATAAGTTTTTACATAATAAAGTTACCTTTATTAACCCGACGTTTTGACGACTTTATTATATAAAAGCTTACGCGATAAGTCCCGTTAGTTATTAATCATGGGTATAAATCGCGAATTATCATATGTCGCCACAAATTCCACCATTCTTCAACCCTAACTTCCAGTCGTGACAGCCGTGTGTGGCAGTGCGCCGAGTGTTGGTTCGCGTATAACGCGTGGTGGGCGCGCGTGTGCGACGTGTGCAGGGCAGCGCGGCCGTTGCACGCTGGAGCCACGTCGCGTGACGTCATAGACATGCCTAATAGGTGAATTGTAGCTGTTGTAGTTTTAGTTGTTGAAGTTGTAGCTGTTGTTGTTTTGTGTTTAATTTCTTTTTGTATTACTGGGGCATTTCTTTTCTTATCGTAGTACAGTAGTAGTTGAATCATTGTGTTGGCTTTTTGTAAATGAGTCCTGTAGCATCAATTGTTTCGCGTATGTTTAGTTTTGGTATACCTGTTTTGTTGTTTTTCTTTTGGTTTTTCGTAGGTTTTACTTTAGTAGCTTGTGTATGAGGACGATGAACGAATAATTTGGTTGTTTTTATTTTTTCATATGCAGCGATGGATTTTAACCAACAAAAACCGTATCTGGTTTATCAATTTCATTATAAGTTATTTTCTTATGGATCTTTGAATAGACGTGCCTTATGTAGTAGTTTTTGTCATATTATTTTCACCAAAAGCGTTTATATTCTCATCTATTGTTTTGTTTGCATTGTTATATTCCATACATGATGTTAGCTTTCTTTCGTATGTCAACTTTAGCAATAGCCTATTTAGTTTTTTTTAAAGACCTAAAACTCTTTAGAATGGTAATTTCTTTAAATTCAGATCTTTTACAATGTTGTGATTTTCAACAATTAAGAATCATTGCATTCACTTATGTGAAAGTAAAAATATTTTTACCTGTCTATGATAATTTTATTAATAAAATAATTTAACTAATTAATCACTAATTCATATATAACGCAACATTCCAGGTCAATCCCATCAACATCAGAGGCAAGCCCAATGCCTAAACCTCCGGAATCGAACCGGGAACCTCCAAAGAAGCTCACCGTACCCATAGCATCGTTAGACCACGATTTGAATAGCGATGAACTGCTATTTGCTGTTGGTAAGTGATATTATAAAAGCAACTGTAGTTACAGATATTCTCAAGGCGATTGTGCGTAGTGAAGAACAGAAGAGCATGTATGAGAAGGTTAATGGGTGTGAGTGAAGCAAGAGATTTGTCAGGATCGTTCCAGGTGGCGATCGATAGTCTCTGCCTATCCCGTTACGGATTAAGACGCATTAATGTATGAAAGTATGCATTGTATTGTAATGATGGATGTTATAGCTTAGTCATAGTAAAGGAAAAGACTTCATCTACATTTTCTTGGCAGCTAGTACCACCTAGTATAACTGTGCTCTCCAGTAATTTTTTTCTTTTTATTTTAACGATTGTAATTACCAGTGTGTTTTTACCACTTGTGTGGTTATTTAATCTATGTTGGATATTAAATGCTGACATAATGTCTTTGTGTAGTTGTAGGCGGTTACGTAGGGGCCGGCCTAATAAGACATATAACAGTCAGATAGACCTTATATTAAAAAAAGGTGATGTTAGGAGTACTTATAACCGCCGAGAGTGTATGAGAGGATGTATGAATATCAATGAAGCGAAACTGGTCTGTCAGGATCGGGGCAAATGGGGATCCGTGATCTCTGTCTACCCCTCTACAGGGAATCAGGCGTGATGTGTATGTATGTATGTAGTTGTAGTTGTAAAATAAAAGTTTTTCTTACTATTCCTGTAATTTTACGTTCTTATTCATTCCAGACTCATCGATTCCAACGCCTCGCGATGAGTCCAAGTGTTGCTGGTCGTGCGAGCGCTGCACGCTGATGAATGAGCCCGAGTCAGCTGTTTGCGCCGCCTGCGGTGGAGCGAAGCCCGTGCAACATGTGTTTTGGTACGTATTTAAGGTTTATGAATATGTATACACAAAAATCAACCATACATAAATATTACTTCCGTCCTTATAGTACACAAAAAATTCTTCATACATTAAATATATCGGGGACCTTAGCCCACTAATGCGTTTTAGCACAAACGCAGTTCAGTATCAGATCAGTAATAGTGTAGTGGATTAGCAAAAGTAACAAATTTTTCAATTTTTATTTTTCATAAAGCATTAGTGAACTAAGGCCCCAGGTCAACTTTATCGGTAGATACAAATAACGTGAACATTTTAATATTTTTTATGTACTTAAGTATGTGTGTAAAAATGTAGTAACTTCAAATATTTACTAAAAGTCATACTTGTTTGAGATGAGATTTTAGTTAATTTTAATCAGCACACATAATTAGTCAACCCTTTCACTGTGTTGTTAAAATTCGTGTAACCAGTGTTGTATTGGTATGAAACAGATGTAGTTTTTTTTTTTAAGAATGGTTATTTGGATATCTCTTAAAAAGGTGATCATAAAGGCTACTTTAACTACTACACTTGCTGTATTTGCTATTGTGCCGCATTGTATACAGTTATAATACTTAAATTATTTATTATTTTTATATTATTTCTAGGGCGTGCACATCCTGCACACTGAAGAATCCTCCTTCAGCCAGCTATTGCTTAGCGTGCAAGACGCCGCCGGTGCCCAAGCATGGCGTGCAGACACCCAAAGACAATGCTACGGCTTGTGAGTATACATACATATACAACAAAAATAGAAAAGTATGAAATTTAGTAGAGAGTATAATTTTAGTTAGTTTTGTCATTAGATTTGTCGTTGATTTGATATTAGGGAAGGAAAGGAAGGAAAATTATGTTGAAAAGTGTGCCTATTTTTCGGAATAGGCGATATAAGTCACCACCTTTAATACATAAAACACCACTGGATTCAGAATGGCCGTAAATTATCTATGACTTGTTAAGAAGACGGCAGCTAGTTCGTATTCATTTTACGTTACATTCTTACGTTAGGAGTACCTGTAACCGCTGAGTGTATATGAGAAGATGTATGAGTGTCAATGAAGCGAAAGTGGTCTGTCAGTGGGACAAATGGGGATCCGTGATCTCTGCCTCTACAGGGAATCAGGCGTGATGTGTATGTATGTATGTTACAAACTAGCACGGGATTATAATTATAAATGTTTCAGGTGGTCGTACTCCATCGCCGTTGAGATCTACGAAGCCTAGTTTACCAGTGATACCCCGCAGGGTGTCCAGACTCAAAACGCCACCTTTGGATAATAAGTAAGATAATAATAATAATTGGACATTACACCGATTGAACTAGCCCCTTGGTAAGTACATTCAAGACTCGTGTTAAGGGTACTGGTCAACGTATATTTAAGAAATGCATACATATTATATATAGATTAATACATACATAGCATATATAATCAACGACCAGACTGGAAAGCAGTAGAAAAGCGTAGTTATTAACTCTGCCTCCACCTGGAATCGAACCCGGGACCTTACGATTAACGTTCAGGTGTCTAACCGATCGCGCCACAGAGGTTGTAGTAATAATATTATATAAGTAATATATATTTAGTAATTAAAGTAACATAATTAATGTTATCATTTGTTTATCTTTCTGTCGGTTTATAAGGTTCGTTGATCGTCGAAAAATATCTAATACAATGGCTCAATTATAAATACCTTATTAACTTGTGATTCATGAAAGGAATCCTCCACAAAAGGAATTTATAAAGCCAAAGTGGAAGGTAGAGTTGGACAGTGTAAGCCGCGTAGAATTTATACAGATCAAATTGGAGACATTCTTCGCAAGGCCCTACGTAGTAAAGAACAGAAGAGCATGTATGACATGCTTAATGGACGTGGTTGAAGCAAGAGGGATTTATCACTATCGTTCCGGTGGCGATCGATAGTGTCTGTCTATCCCGTTGGGAACGTAGAGGCGTGAATATATGTATGTACGAGCGACCCGCTCCGGCTTAGCACTTCTGGCTATTTAATGGACGTTATAATACATATAAACCTTCCTCTTGAATCACTCTATCTATTAAAAAAAACCGCATCAAAATCCGTTGCGTAGTTTCAAACATTTAAGTATAAAAACGGACATAGGGACAGAGAAAGCGACTTTGTTTTATACTATGTAGTGATGTATTAACCTAAGGAACTTTCCCAGGGCCGAGCAACAAGAGTGGTCGTGTAGCGAATGCACGTACAAAAACCCCCATGTGGCGAACGTGTGTGAAATGTGCCAGTCGCCGAAAGCGCGCCTCTTGCCCGCAGCCCTCGACCAACATAACATGGACGACGATGAGTCACGTGAGTATACATCATGGAGTAATTAATAAGAGGAGTGGCCCTTACGCAATATTTGTGTGGAAACTACCGTGGCATTACGCGGGGTGAAACGAGGTACGCGTGACGGAGGGGTGATATTACAACCAATCAAGACACGGCATCGGCCAAACAAATCAGGTATTTTCTTTCTACTACACATTTTTAGACTGCGCACCAATTAAAACACGCCATTTGGACTCCGCACTGAGTAACGAGGACTGCTCGTTACGCCGGGACCTCTTTATATTTGGTTCGTGTTATACATACATATTTATAAGTAAATAAGTTTAGTATTAATTTATAAGTTACCTGTACTATTAATGGCCCGTATCCGGTGAAAAATGCCTAAATTAGGCGATACGATTCACTACCTATCACGTTGGGTTCTGTCTATATAGTGAAACAAGGGCTTCGAGTGCCTCATAATTAACATGCCTTCGAAATTTCTGTAATAGACATTCAATCCTTCGACTACCGCACCACAAGAAAAAGGGAGTGTGTTTACGTCGTTTACGTTACGTCGTTCAGCGTATGTTATGTATCTTAATGCTTAAAATATAATAATAATCTAAAGATAACTTTAGTACACTGTAATCTTAAACAGTGCATACATAAAGATCAATGTTAATCAAGAAACAAAAGAGCACGGAAAAATAAGTTAAGGTACACAACAAGTAATATAACAATTGTGACAAATAAGAAGCACCAACTTTTAAGTAACAATACTGTCAAAAACGTCAAAAATAAGTGAAGATATATTTACGCCTCTACATCCCTTACGGGACAAGCAGAGACTATCGATCGACACCTGGAACGATCCTGGTAAATCTCTCTTGCTTCACTCACGCCCATTAACCTTCTCATACATAATCTTCTGATCTTTACGGTACGTACATTGCGTACACCCGCCTTGAGATGAATATCTCCAATTAGATCTGTATAAATTCTAAATGATGTATCCCGTCCAACTATACCTTAGGTATATGCATATATCGCCCGTATATAATCTCTTTCAGAGTTAGTATTATTTGAGTGTATAGTGTATTCGCGTTAAGAAAATAGTGACGTCATCATTACCCAAACGATTTGACCAATGAGACGTGACAACGAATGTCTGCGATTGGTCAATGTGACTTGTTTTCTCATTTACTCACGTCTCATTGGCCAGTTTAACCTCTGATTATCATGACGTCACTATTTACTTAACGCGAATAGCCTATAGTATTATTTGCTAGTTACCATATTATTGATTTCCACAGCGGATGACTCGGATGGCGAACGGCACGAGACCACTCCGATGGAGATATTGAGGATCCGGGAGGAGAGTCATGCCTGGGCGCAGTGGCAGGAAGTGCTGGCTCAATGCGCTGCGGTAAATATATATACATACACTTTGGTTCTAATACTTACATGTTACAGTTTCCCCCTTTAATCTCTTTTAGGGTGGAGAGATATATACCATAGGGCACTTATATGTAGTTGCATATTGGGGTTGGAAATTTACTATTTATTTATTATCAAGAGCCTCGGAGGCATTCTGATATCTCTTAGGTCTCTTATTCAGAAGTGTTCTATCATTGGTGACCGGCTGCTAGTTTATTGCCCAAGCGATTCAAAATCCTTTAGGTGCCTACGACATGTCGTAAAGAACGGCAGGTAGTTATCATTGTTTTTACGTCTCCGCCTAGTACGAGACGGGATTAGGCGTGAATATATGTATGTATAGGAAAATTTTTTAAGGTGAGGGAAATCATCGTAAGAAAAGAAATGAAGTATTCTGATTTTCTATGTACATATTCGCAATAAAAATACATTCGCGTAATGCACCAATTACTACCCGGAAAGGGAAAAGATCGAGGTGGGCATAGAATTACTACACTGCCATTGCGGAGATGGACAACTGAACCTTTGACTACTCTGACTTAATGGTCGTGAACCCGTTTGTCTGTTTTTGTATATAACTATATATTTATATCTATAACTATTACTATCTATTACTATAACTATTTTTTTATATATTTATCCATCCAACAGACCGGCGACCCCTACATAGACGACACCTTTCCAGCATCACCTCGTTCCTTGTACTACAACGGAGAGTCCTCGGAAGCTCAGGCGGCGACCAAGTGGCTCAGACCTCACCAGATACACGTGGACACGGATCACAGGTTGCCGTGGAAGGTCTTCAGAGAGCCCAGGCCGTCGGATATATCGCAAGGTATGTATGGAATGCCAGCATTCCTCACTTTTTTTATCCCGCTAGGGGCGCTGGTGAGAATGGAGACCTGTCAAGTGTCAAATTCTAATCAGTTTCTAATAATCTATTTGTTTATCAATAGTTCAACGTTGTTTATGATAAAAATGTCGGAAAAATATGTATGTTTAATTTATTATTTATTTAAAATAATTTGATAATACGTAAGTTTTATTAAATTATTTAACAAATAGATGTTTGTTTACATTATGAAAACGACCGGTTGGCATTTGACAGGTCTCCGTTGACTACAGCGCCACTAATTTGGAACTAAAACAATGTGGCCATTGCTATAGAGGTACAGTCAACGGTAAAAGTGCAGTTCCAGCAACTTTTTATAAGGTTTAAGTTTATAAGAACAAAATACAATATTTAACATTTTAAAACGGCGCCACTATGAATTGCCATGGCTACTATAAGTTCGCGTGCTTCGAAATGAAATATATTGTCTTGTTCTTATAAAAGTAAACCTTATAAAAAGTTACTGAGACTGAACATTTAGCGCTGACTGTAAAATATGTTTACACAAGTGCTTGGAAATATCATGGTCTCAATGAAAAGTAGGGATTAGAAAAGTAAATAAAGGTCCCATGTTGGTTTGGGACGTAAAAAAAATGCTAACTAGCTGCGGTTCTGCCCGGCATGTCGTAGGTGGCGACTAAGGATCTAAAGGTGAATGGAATCAATTGGACGGTGAGCTAGCAATCTGTCACCAATGTTCCATATAATATCACAACCCATTGAATATTGATTCATGCTAAAAAGTGACCTATAAGATATCGTGTCCAAGGTCCACCAAGATTGGGATTAAAGGACGTGAATGTATGAATTATAAAATTAAATATTGACAAACAATGTAAAGACCACATTGGCTATGTATCTATGTAAAAGAATAATGTTTTTACAACTGCTTTAGGCCTATAATGTTGTAATAAGTGAAGTTTGAAACTCAACCAATCGTTAACGCATATCGGCCTACAATTTCATGTTCAATGTTTTTTTGCTACTATATAGTGTAAATATTTATTAGTAAATAGTTTATTGTATGTTTATTGTATTGTCAATGATACCGTATTGGGAATCCTGTAATTGTGTTATTTGAGAAATGTTAATAAATAAATTAAAAAAAATATATAAAAAAAACTAGTAATAGTAAAACTAGTACTAATCCACACACATTTCCAACAGGTGTCCTAGGTAACTGCTGGCTTTTGTCCGCCCTCGCAGTGTTAGCGGAGCGGTCGTCCCTAGTCCGTGGCGTTTTAGTTCGCGGGGAACCAAGTGTGGGCGCGTACCAGCTGAGGCTATGCAAAGACGGACGTTGGGTCACTGTTACTGTGGACGACCTGCTGCCCTGTAACAAGAAGGGCCATTTGGTTTATTCGCAGGTTGGTGGAATTAAAATGACCTTAATGAAAATTGTATAGAATACTTAAAGCAGAACTAATTACCCGTCATCAATATACCATATGACAGCACAGCCCCAATACAGTCTGCTATAGCCAATGCTAGTGTGGGACAAATGATTGCTAACTAGCTGCCGTTCTGCATGTCGTAACAGGCGATTAAGGAACTAAGGGTATCAGGAATCTATTGGGTGATGAGTTAGCAATCAGGCATCAATATTCCATAGGACATCGCAACCACAATATTACGCTGTAAATAAGTAATCAAGGAGATGTTTTCACGGCTCCCAATTATTAGGGATTAACCAACGTGAACCTATATGCATGTATGATGCAACTGTGTAAGGCACTAGCACCGCTCTTTCACTTTACAAGTATTTACCAAGTATTTTGAAATCTTTATACAATACAAAGTCTAATATAAAAAATAGTGTGTGTGTATGTATGTATTATTGAGTATAAGCTCAGTGTCTTCATAATTTATGGATTTAAGGTATTATTAACGGAAGAACAGCTCTTCAAGCAGAACAATAAAGAACTGATATTTACTACAATAGTAGTAATAAGAGTATATAGCATAGTAGTAATATGCGTAATGTATTTCAGGCGAAAAGAAAACAACTATGGGTGCCACTGATTGAGAAAGCCGTCGCCAAGTTGCATGGATGCTATGAAGCCCTGGTTTCTGGAAGGGCTATCGAAGGTGAGATAACTCTACTACTGAAATTCATACTAAACAATAAACTTCACACACTCAACATCATAAACTTCACAGTGTACTTTAAGCCGCTATGTATGTATGTGTAAGTGTATGAAAGTGCACGAAATACTCTCGTTTAATTGGTGTCCATGATTTACCCGCATTGAGCAATATGGAGATAGGTGATCCCTGTCATATATTTATATTATTTTACCTATCATTTTTTGTTATACTCTTATTTTCTCTAAAATACGTGGATTCACCGAACTAACATCAAGTGACCAAGAAAACAGCGGTTAAATAAAGAAACGAATCTCAAAGTTTCTGTTCTCCTGTTAACAACAATGATTTAAACATATTTATATAAGATACGCATACATACATGACTGTACCTTTCGACCAGAGATTGAGTGTCCACCTTAATTTACATACATTTATATTAAACCTTAATCACGCCTTAATGTAACTCTATCCCCCCTTCCAGGCCTATGCACCTTAACGGGGGCTCCATGTGAGTCAGTGTCCCTACAAGCGGGGGGCGGCGGAGGTCCCGGCACCGCCCCTTTAGAGCAGTTGGACCGAGATCTGGTTTGGGCACAGCTGCTGTCTTCGAGACAGGCTAGCTTTCTAATGGGGGCTAGCTGTGGTGGGGGGAATATGAAGGTTAGTTTGATGCATTTTTATTCATTCATTACTCTTGTTTCGCATCGATTTATTTAGAGGAACTCCATTCCGTATCCATTAATGTGTTTTTTGTCTTTCATTAATTGTTTTATTCGCAATTTTTTGCGTCTTCGTATTTAATATTTTGAATGACATGGTGTCGAATGACTTTAGCCTGCTTAAAGCAATTTATTAAGTAACTTAATACAAATATCATATGATCCACATCTTTATGTACATAATTTAACTGTTTTTTTTAAAAGGATATCTGTGTCTATTCAACATAAATAGTAGTAGTCAATCTGGATTAAACAGAATCATAATTAACCAATGAATGAGGGCCACGAAAGATCGTCTTTTGTGGCGTACCCTTGGGGAAGCCTACGTCCAGCAGTGGACTAATACAGGCTGATTGATTAATTGATTGATAACTAACCAAACCCCATTCCCAGGTGGACGAAGACGAGTACCAGCGTCTGGGTTTGCGTCCACGTCACGCCTATTCCGTCCTAGACGTGGTCGAGCTGGACGGTCCCACCCGCCTATTGAGGCTCCGGAATCCCTGGGGCCATTACACCTGGAGGGGCGCTTGGGGCCACGGCTGTCCACGCTGGACGGAATCCACTAGACGGGCAGTCCATTTGCAAGCCAACAGCACGGATGGAGACAAGGATCAAGGCGTCTTCTGGATTAGTTTTGATGATGTGTTGAAGTGAGTTGAGGTTTAGTTGTAAAGTTGTTTTTGTATTAGTTGATATCTTTTGGGTGTATTTAATTTGAGACGTAATATCATAATTGGTTAGTTTTTGCATTATTGGACTAGTGAAATGATATAATCATACTAATATTAAAGACAGAATATGATGATAACTATCAGAACTAAAATATGATTATTGTTCAAGGCAATGAAAGTTACAGCTGAATTCATTACTGAAGCCTTGTTATTGTTGGGATTAATAAACTCAGCAACTTTTTAACGGACATGTCGACATAGATGGGATTCTTCTCGATGTTTTCCCTCATCTAAGCATACGGTGCATTATTTTTTAATCTTTTCTAATTAATAATACTCCTTTCAGATACTTCGATTGCATAGACATATGCAAGGTGCGAGTCGGTTGGCATGAAGTGAGGTTGGCCGGTATTCTGCCACCCATGTCGTCCACGAGACATCTTACGTGCCTACTTTTGACGGCTACGCAGCCTACCGAAGTTGATTTTACGCTGTTCCAAGAAGGGCAAAGGTGATAATTGTTCAAATTATATCACTGCTAGGTGTACCGATGACCTGAAAAGATCGCTGATTGTGGCTGTCTGAGTGCCACGAGTGATAATGTTTCGTGGCGTACCCTTGGGGAGGCCTACGTCCAGCAGTATTAATTTGCAGTATATCACTCTGAATCATATTTGTGGTCATGTGGCATCCGTGACTCGAATCGTTAACCATATGTAAGTTATTTGTAAGGCTCTGAGTTCTATTTCTGGGAGAGGAAGATTTAAGGATTGCGTTTTACTTTTGCTGTGTATTGTAAATATTGATTGAACTCACTATACTTTATAAGATTCAGATTCAGATTATCCAGGGGTCGTTTTACTTCGTGTAATAGAATCTTAAAAGTTTATAGGTATCTCCTAAAGTTTAGATACATATTTTAAATTAATGTAAACAAAATATATTTACATAGTGTGTACTAACGGTACTTTTGTCTTACAGAAACTCAGAGAAAAGTCAGAGATCTCAGTTGGATTTGTGCGTCGTGGTGTTCAGAACTAAGTCGGGGCCTAACGCACAAGTGGGAAAACTTGTAGCTCATAGCAAACGGCAGGTTAGTGCACATAGTTACACCTTACAGTTCCTACATTCATGCATGTTACTATCGTTAATCCTTTACACGGTTGAATTAAGAGTATATCAATAGTGACCTCGAAAGTCTTTGTACGTCTATATTTCACTACAAAAGGAGTAATTGGTAGTTATATAGTACATTGAATGTACTTTAGTATCAGGATATTGGATATTGTCTCCTTTATATCAATAAATTCTATTATAATGCATATTATCATCACCCGGGACCGATACATAAAGAAAGAAAGAAAGAAAAACATTTATTGACTGCTACACATATACATTTTGACATAACACTATTTATATACACTTTGATACAACAACAATACTCGTACATATAAGAAGTAGGCACTTAATGCAGTAAAAAGGTGCTGTCTCAGTATTTGATGCAGCTAAGCTGCATCACTAATCCTCCGACAGCACCCAAACCTAAGTATGTCACTAGCTGAAAATCATATATACTATACATACATATATACACACATGCATACACACAGACCTCTATAACCCTAGATGCCGCAAATGCACTCATTTCTATGAAAACCGCGCGTGCCGAAATATGCGTAGGTATTATGACGTCACAGCGGCGATTTAGTGATGGGAAAATACTCGCGCATCAAAACGATTCAACGGAGTGCGACGCATAATAGTACTTACAAATTATTGGTGCCAAATAAAACTTCAAATGTGATTATGAAAAGTTTATTCATGTAAGATATTGTTATGTTATATAATATAGTTTTAAGTTAATCTAAAGCTACTATTAAGTAGGTATATGATTGGCTTAGTGGTATACACAAGTGACTTATCTAATTAATGAGACTTATTTAATTATTCTTTTGACCAAAAAACATAATAAAAATTTAAATCAAATCGTCGTTTTATTACTTATAATAAATACTATTTACAGATATTATATTTCACGAAGTCCGTTTAACTTTGGTTGTAGTTGTGTATACAAGTAGTTCGATTGTATGCGTTAAGGTGGGGATCGTTGGCACCTACCTACACTAAACAATGTATAGGTACACGTGCATGCCGGCTCACATTCATATTCAAACGGACTTCGTAAAACAGAATATCTCTAATTACTCTCCCTGAAATAAAATAAGCTTATTGTATAATTGTCTTTTTGTTACTGAAGATTTTATGTGTTTGGTTAAATAATGAAACCGAATATCAATATATTTATTTGCTACCGCCTTTATTAATCATCATCAGCATCAATCCACCTTTCTTTAATATAGGGGTCGCTTGGAAACCTGTAATGAAAATTTACTTTACGTTATTCTAATTCTTAACAAATAAATACAACATGAACAAATTTTACAAACATAATTTTCTTATAATTTTAATCAGTTAGAGTACCTATTTGTAGTTTTGAAATCGATTCGAATCGACAACCATAACTGGAATCGATGCATGTGCACAACACTATTTGCCTATTTGGTAAGATAAATGAGAATAACCTCTGTACCACGAAGCGCAACTACCACTGAAAGTATCGATCGATTCCGTGTTCACTGCTTGCTTTATATGAACTGATACAACACCTTTGGAACTAAATGCAGCAATGTAATTTGAACACGTAGTATGCACACATTTACATGTATTTTGGTGGTTTACATAGTAATAGACGCAAATAAGATAAAATAATTGATTTATAAATAAAATACGCACAATTAAATAACAAATTTACTTACCGGTGAAAAGAAATATTTCCATGATCTCGGCTTACTTTTCTTGAATCATTTTTACAAGATATTACGGCACAACTAGGCATTTTTCTGAGGAGCGCTTCACGTTCGTCAACGATGACGGTAGGGACGGAACTAAATGACCGCCGTCAAAAGGTTGATCATTGATCAACCTTTTGACACGCAAAGTACGTACACTTGCGGTATCTAGGTTATAGAGGTCTGTGTGCATACACATAGTACATACATACAATGATAATGATAAAAAAAATAGTAAAAATAAAAAAAAACTGATAAACGTACTTCGATGTTAAAAATGCACACACTACACCATCACAATACTTAAAATATTACACATTCTATATGTACCCTTATTTCTATTTAACCTGAACCCCTTCATTCCAGGTCCGAGGTTTCGTAGGCTGCCACAAGATGCTAGAACGCGGCTTCTACCTCGTAGTCTGTTTGGCCTTCAACCATTGGCACACTGGGCTTGACCTGGCCGATTCTTCCGCTTGGCCAAGACACGTGTTAGCTGCCCATTCGTCCAAGCCCTTAGTGGTTGAGAGGCCGTCTTTACATCCTCATATACTGGCGGATGCGATCATTGGGTTAACGTTGGCGAGAGGTCAGAGGCATGAGGGAAGACAAGGCATGACTGCGTATTATTTGACTAAGGTAATGCTTGTTTTATAACTTCTAATCGTTGAGGTTGATTTTATGGTTGTGTTAAGTTGATTAAGAAGTAAAAAGGAATAGTAATAATAGGAAATTCTGGGCTATACGCATCTAAGGTTGAAAAAAAATAAGTGATGTTGATTTTATTCAATAGTTACGAGTATGTAATCGTTGACAGTTTTAGACACATCACTATATTACTTAAAAGCTTAACCAATTTCATAATGAATTACTATCGAATAGGTTTTTTCAAATAAGTGGCATTAAATATCTATCAATGACTTGTTTAAAGAAGTAGTAGTTTAAAAAAGATACCTACATATGTACATAACCTAGACTGACAATACAGGTTTTTCATCCCCGTACTACTCCATACTTCTAATCTACAAAGTAGAATTATCAGTCAAGTAGTTCCTTTAGTAGTTATTCTATTAAAACACACTTTCCAGGGTTGGGCAGGCCTAGTGGTGATGGTGGAGAACCGGCACACGGACAAGTGGATCCACGTGAAGTGCGACTGCCAGGAGAGCTACAACGTGGTCTCCACTCGCGGCGAACTCAAGACTATTGACTCCGTGCCTCCTTTGCATAGGTAAGTTGTATGATATATAAAGATAATAATATTATTGTAGGACGTTATTACACCAATTGAACTAGCCCCTGGGTAAGTACATTTAAGACTTGTGTTAAGGGTACTAGTCAACGTATATTTAAGAAATATATACTTATTATATATAGATAAATACATATATAGCATATATAATCAACGACCAGACTGGAAAGCATAAGAAAAGCGTAGTTCTTAACTCTGCCTCTACCGGGAATCGAACCCGGGACCTCACGATTAGCGTTCAGGTGGTTAACCGATCGCGCCACGGAGGTCGTCAAGATAGTGCTTTATAAGGCTTGATAAGAATATGATGAGTCTTCAGGTCATTTTGTTACTATTGCATGTATATTTAGTCCTGTTTTACTGTTTTTAATTGTTAATTTAGCTTGTCTATTTGTTTATTTTTAACATACATACATACAGTTCACGTTTGATTCCATGTAGAAGAGTAGGCAGAGATCACCGATCTTCTTTTGTCTCGATCCTAAAAACCAATTTCGCTTCATTGTCACTCATACACAATCATATTTAGATTATATTTTTCACATACATATTTTTTCTTATATCGAACTTTAATGAAACCGTGCAAATATTCTAAGTATAGAGGAAAGTTGTTGAGTTAAAATGGTATTGTCAAAGAATTAAAACTTATAGAAGTACTCTTATGACTTATGTGATAAAGAGAGCGATTATCGTTTTGCCCTAGCTAGACTATATGAAAAGACAAATACAAACGCGTTCACGACCATTAACCCTGCGGAGTATTCAGAGGTTCAGGTGATCTTTGCAATTGCGAAGGTGGTCTATGGCCACCTCGAACCCACGTGATGACCAGATAGTCAGCACTCAATGTAACTGGTGATAAGCCATGTCGCAATTTAATAGCACTGTCTGTTACCTGTTTGGTAGGTTTCCTCACGATGTTTGCCCTCGCCTCAATATTCGATGCATTTCGTAAATGTATTTTTATTACGAAAATGTACATAGGAATTCATTAAATTTCATTTCCATACATGCTCAAGCGGGATTTTTAACCCTGTACCCACTAATCCATAGTCAAGGCCCAAACAACTGAGCTACGTCGTATTACTGACTATATGAAAATAAGCATTAATGGCAAACTTTCTTTTCCAGACAAGTAATAATAGTACTAACCCAGCTAGAAGGCAGTGGTGGTTTTTCCATTGCCCATCGCTTAACCCACAGACTGGCAAGCGGAGCGAGACTCCAAGATTGGGCTCCAGCAAGTGATGATGAACCCAAACACAGGCCGCCCCTGGCTAAAAGGGTGCTAGGGTTGCATGCACCTCGATTGATTACCTAGGTCTTGAAGAATGTATAGAGTTAGAATGGAATCTAGACAGAGGGTAACGTGTCAAACTAAGATCGAGTGTAAAAGAACGTTTGGAGTAAGTTTTGATAACTTATAGTCTTCTGTACTAGTTTTGAAGAGTTCGATTATCAAGATATAAAATATAGTCTCCTGTACTATACATGATGTTATGGGTTGTCAGAAAAGTTTGGAGTCAAATGAGGGTAGTCGTAAAATCAAATGGTACTAAGGGATGGTAAATGTGGGAATGTAAAAGGAAAATTGAAATGGAGATGATTATTTCCATGACATTTTAAAATTGGATTCGGGATTATAAAAGAGACATCATCTCTATAATAATCCATTCGGAATAAGAAAAAGTGCTTGTAAAGAAAGAAACTTAAATAATTTTCCATAGAACAGAGATAAAACACCAAGAAGTCTTGTTATAACAAGTTTTTGTATTGTTATAAACATGAGTTTTGGAAATTGAAAAATGAGACTATTAAAATCATACTCAGGTTCCAAATAGTCATTTTACACGAAACAACGTGCAAACAATCTCATCTGCATTTATTTTTGTAGTCAGAGTGCCATGTGTGACCCACCTAATTGCATCACAAAATGTTGCCATAGTAAAATTAAATTGGACTCGTAGTGCCACAAACTTATCTGACACGGTAACAGTGGCGCTGATTAAGCTTTTATTGTTCGCAGTTCCAAACTGTTCGTATTTAAAAGCATATAAAATTTAGCGGTTTAAATTTTTTTCATTGTGTCAGAAAACTTTGTGGTACTGCATGGGATATAAAAAACAATAAAAAATATACATGTGTAATGAATATTGTCGGTTTTAAATATAAGAACTGCCAGCCTTTAAGGCTTGAAGCACAAGTCATTGTTAACACATTTCTATTAGTATTTTTATGTGCAATAGTTAGTATTAAGGATCACTACATATTTTAATATTGTCTTTCATATAGTTGTGCAATCATTTTGTAATAAGTTTTCAATACATAGGACTTTGTACACGGTTTAGGATCTAAAATCTGTATTATACAACGTATATACATATTTATGTATAATATCTAATAATGTGTATATAAGAAATACAGTTGTTAGTAATAATGAAACAACTATTAAATGTAATTGTAAAATTACGAGAAAAAATCGATGTCACTGTAAAAAATGAATGTCGTAGTTGTTATTTTACAAGAAATGTTAATAACTGCCGATATGTTATATCTTAAATAATACTCATTCAGTCATTTATATTTGTAGGTAGATAGTACCTACTGTACAATATCAATGCAAAAAGTACTTGTACTAACAAAACAGTAAAAAACAGATTGGTCAAGGTCAAATATAACCCAATTTAATGCATGCTTTGGTGCATAATGAAAACAATATGTCGATTTTATTTTGCTCGAATTAATTTTTCGTAAAAACTTTCTGCTTATCAAGCGGTTATCTTTTTGATAAAATGACAGACATTTACAAAAACACCCGCTGCCAGTAAAAATATTTTATCCTTTCTCGACAAAAATATATTGCGTCAAGTAGTAGATACTTAATATACATTTCAATAAGTTCTACACAGAATTTAAAACGCTATACTTTACTACTTCAACGTAAGTTTGTAAATGAAGGCTATGAATATAATATCGAGCATTTATATTTCCAAATCATGTTTTTTTTAATATTAGTTATATTATTTAGATCATAAAAGTAATGCCATTGTTAAACCTTTGTTTATTATAAGACTGTGGTCAAGGGAAGTGCAATTTGCATTTAATTTTAGTATTTTTATTGTAATTTAATTAATTACATTATTTTACATGTTTTTTTGTGAAGTTTTTAACACTTTATTATGATTTACAACATGACATGTCGTTATAAGATTCAACTGTTTAAAAATTATGTTAGTGACTAGGTTTTTGTATTTTTTACGATAAATTACTTAATGTATTAAAAAAAAAGACTTTTTTTTAAAGTAAATAACGAATTTTAGGCGTAATGTTCCTTTTTGGTGCATTTGATATTCATAAAACATCGAATTTTAATTTATTTTTGATATTATTTATTTGATAATGTTTTTTCCTAAGAATACTCATTTTTATTTTAGGTTATATTTTCAGTATCGTTCACTCATTTGGAGGTTGTATTATTTTCTTGCCATATTGTTTTAGTTTCAATTGTATAATTTAATCAGTTTTAGTATTAATTTACTTAGTTTTATTTACATTGTATACTCAAGCTCTTTATTCAAGTGGCAAAACGCTAGAGGAATAGAAATCAAAATGTATAAATGTATTCGCATATAAAGATGCCATGAATTAACGAATACGCAGGCATACAATTTGATTACTATTTTTTTATCGTTTTACCACTTTGATAGGAGATTGGGAGTAAGGTATTTTTGGGTATTATTAATGACACAATCATGGAACTTAAATACTTTTTGACTTAATCAACGTGTAAGAAAATAAACAGTAAACTTTTTAACAAAAATGTGCTTTGACTACATAGATTTGAAGGGTGTCTTAAATGAACTTTTTCGTAAAATTTCAAAAGTTAGAAGCATGTAATTTTCATATGACGTGGTACTATGATCTCGGATATTTTGCAATTTGCAAATCCTTGAAAGTGAAATGTTATAGGTAGTACTTTTGTTTGTACAAACCTTTAAGACTTAAAATTTGTTCAGTTTTATATAAAATATCAAAAAAGGGCGGTATCTTTGTATTTTAAAGTAGGTACTTAGCCGTGTAAAGCACTCTTTACTAAAATTGTTTAAAAATTCTCGCTGTGTAATAAAATTTAGTGATAATATATAAATATATAGTATTTTATTTGTAATTTGACAATGCTAAAAGACGCTTAGATATTATTATGATTAAGTGTGTCAGTAATATTTGTGTAAACGCATGTTATATTGTAGTGTAAGTATTGAAATGATAAGGATTAAAAATGTAATTTATTAACATATTTCCAGTTTTCATTTATTTTTCCTACTGTAAGATCCTGCATGAAGCAATACTCAGCACTCTATAAATTAATACTTATACTTTTTGGGCTTACTTCCCAGTAGTCCTATAAAATATCCTATTAAATAACTATAAAAACTTCGACAATGACAATGAAAAACAAAGGCTTTTTGGTTAGTCTACCAGTACAACTCATATGAGAGGCAATGATTTTTTTCAAAAGAGTTGGAGGCGTTAACGAATATTGTACATACTACAAGTAGTATCTCTTCATCATTTAAAATTACTGCTACTAAGATAGCTATCTTAACACTGCGACTACAGAATTATTCGCCATTAAAACATTGAACCAACTTACTACATCTTTACAAACTTACAACCCCACAATAACTCCATTACAGCGGCACAATAAAACTAGTCAAAGTTCAAAGCCGTTGTTTCAAGATGGCGTCAAACGCCGCCATTACGGCGTCATTTCCGGCAAGCGTCCTTTGCCGCGCGGTTAAGGGCGCCAACTCATTATGGCGCGAATTTGCTCTAAAAGGAAATTGCGCTCATAATGAGCTTGCAGTGCATTATCGATGTAGTTCAACAATTTTGCTAGTTTGCACGTGTATTATCGAGTGTGATGAGCAATTAAGTAAAAATAAGATTAGGAAGGGGTAATGGAGGTATATTAGGTGGAAGAACATTTGTTTCTGTCATAATACATACATTACACTAAAAACTTCAGCATACAAAGATAATTCATCACAAGATATAGTATACTGTTTCTGTTATATTTGACACAGCTAAGCTTCCGGTCAGAAGCAACACTATTGCAATCAAATTAGAGAATGTATTGTTAAAATAGTGTTTGCAATATAACTAAAACAATTAATAAAAAAGTATAATGTTATATGGTGCATAATGATCGACAGAGTTGGCGTTTGCTAAGGGAGGCCTACACCCAAAAAAGGGGTAGAAAAAAGGCTAGAGAGAGAGAGAGAGAGAGGTGCATAATGGTAGTAATTAAAATAGTAAAACTTTTGTTGTAACATTCATGTAATTCATTCAGGGATTATTCTAGATGAGCATTTAATCTAAAAAAGACGTAATTATGTGATATTTTATAATTGTGTTATTTTTGTTTGGCTACCTTCTGTCACATCACGTACTCTCTCTAAATGTTAAAAAGATAGGTCGTGAAAGTCTTTGTTTTGTAAATTTTATAATCGTTTTGCAATCCTATCATATTAAATTCTTGTTAACAAATCTTTAATTCCTTACGCTTGATAATATTTACAAGCGTTTTTTATCTTCACGTCATTACAGGAGATTTGAGCTTATCCAAAATTACGTAACAGTGCATGTAAAAGTTTTTTAGACCAAAAAGTCTACGAAAACATTTTGGGCCAAATTAAATTCTCTTTTCTCCCGAGATAGGCAAGGTAAAGAGTTGGGCAGGATTAAGATTAATATTAAAGCATATTAAGCTCCGAAAAAATTTCGCACGAATATTAAATTTTCGTCAACTTTCGTATTAAAGTCAACAAGGTAGAAATAATCCGAATAAGATTTTTACCAACATTGTCTTACGGTAGCGAAGTTAGGTATGGTAAAAAGTAAGAAAAGTCGCACTACAACACAACAAATGACGGACCATACAGAATATATACCATACTTTTAAAGTAATACTAATATAAAAAAAAATATTTAAAAGGGTGACGTTAGGAGTACCTATAACCGCTGAGTGTGTATGAGAAGATGTATGAGTATCAATGAAGCGAAAGTGGTCTGTCAGGATCGCGACAAACAAACAATCAGGCGTGATGTGTATGTATGCAATGCTAATAGTGACCGAGAAGATTTTGAGACACTGAAATTCTATGTTCGAGCCATAATGCACTCAATCTATTTCTTAAAGACATGATCATAATAATTTACACATGTTATTCATCAAAAAATGTTACACTTAATAGCTTGTTTAATAATAATAATAATATTTGGACATTATTACACCAATTGAACTAGCCCCTTGGTAAGTTCTTTTAAGACTTGTGTTAAGGGTACTAGTCAATGTATATTTAAGAAATATGTACATATTATATATGGATAAATACATATATAGCATATATAATCAATAGCATACGAGTATATAATCAACGACCAGACTGGAAAGCAGTAGAAAAGCGTACTTCTTAACTCTGCCTCCACCGGAAATCGAACCGCGGGATTTGTTTGTGCATTATGTTATACATTTAAAATGATACACATCATTGTTATTTTTCAAAAATGCTAACTTGTATGTGCATTATGTTATCATCACTACATAGTATAAAACAAAGTCGCTTCTCTGTCCCTATGTCCCTTTGTATGCTTAAATCTTTGAAACTACGCAACGGATTTTGATGCAGTTTTTTTAATAGATAGAGTGATTCAAGAAGAAGGTTTATATGTATAATAACATCCATTAAATAGTGGAGTAGGCTATATATTTTATACCCGTGCGAAGCCGGAGCGGGTCGCTAGTACATTTTAAAAGATACACATCATAACGTGACCTAAATTTCCACAATCCTCTAACAATTTACAATAAATATTCCTTCACATTTCATATCTAACCACTGGGGACTAAAACGGAATCCTGCATAATAAACTTGTTTAACTCAACAGATGCCATGTGACATGTGGAATTGAAAAGTGTGCAGTTCAAACCTTTAGGGACTTATTTTTACTATGCTCTTCGGTTCTGCATTCTTTTGAAAATGTAATTTATGTTGCAGCTTTTTCATATTAAATTATTAAATTGAAGACATCTATGTCCTTGTAACATGAAGAAGTGAGTAAAATAAATAATTATGAGGTTTTATAACTCTTAAACGTACCTAAATGAGGTTTGATAGGATCGTCAATCAATCGATACTATCTTCCTAACCCGTTGCAAATTACATGCGTTACTATTATTATGCAGAAGCCTTAGTCCACTGATGCTTGTTGCAAAATATCATTTCAATATCAGATCGCCATTTTTAAGCGAAATTTGACACTATTGTCGATTTCAATGGTGAAATTTGACACTTCACACTGATACTAATCTGATATTGAACTGCGTTTGTGCTAAAACGCATTAGTACACTTAGGCCCCAGGTGTGTAAGTTAAAAAAGAAGATAAAACATTTTTTCAGGACACAAAAAATATCTTACAAAAATTATTTGTATTTAATATATGTATTCATTGTACTATATAAATATTCATACGTCACATGAATTATTCCTACTTAGGCCTAAATTTTCATACCAACGCAAGGCTGTCTCTACCGATTTCCGTGAAGCCAAAAAAATCATAAGCCTTTTCGACATTAAGTAGGATTTATTACTTTTTATACAGGAATACCTGAGGCATACTAAAGCCTGTATTTCCCTCAGGATTTTACCCTTTCACCTTACATATTAGGTCCTACTTTTACAATATTTACATAGGAAATCAAGTATTCTTTCGGATACGTATTATTAATTATTTATAAATGTCAATCTTATTTGTAATTTGACTATGTGAAGATGTGATCCTAGCTGTAAAGCACTTCTCAAAACATTAGAATCACGACAGTAAAGATGTGACGTAAATGAAATGGTTACTAGCATTTCTTCTATTCATTTCTTAAAGGCTTATGTTTAAACGCCTACCAAAAAATACTGTTTTGCACACCAAAATAATACAGTCCCAACCCAAACCTAACCTTTGCTATATTTTGAAGTACATTTCATCCTATTTGATAAGCTTTCAATTATTTTCCTTTCTTAAAAGACTATTTAGGGTAAATTGAATCTATTAGGCTATGGGCTCGCAACCTGTCACCAATGTTCCATATGATAGCACAACCCTAATGTTTATTCTTAAAAGTGACTTTGGAGATATTATATCTCCGAGGTTTGTACCATCCCGAATCAGATTAAAGGACGCGAATGTATTTGTATTTATGTTAAACTACTTAGATATAAACTATAAATAAAATAAATCTAAAATCTTTGTCATTTGGGTGCAGAGTGCCCACTATATGGGCAACGTTCCCCTTTGAATAGCCAGATTATTCCTATGGCGTAGGATAGCCTGTGATTCTGGACTATTGCAGCCTATAGGCAAGATCCCAAATGACTGTATACATAAGTCTAAAACAAATTAATTTTAGAAACACAAAACCTAGAATAAGTTTATTTGAATCCTAATTGCCAATTAGAAGTCTTAAAAGTTTTTAAATCACGTTCTCTAGATATTCAATGAACTGCACTATTGATTTTATTGCTAATTGATAGATTTACTTCGTTAATAAATTCACAAGTCGCGTGCTGGCTGGAACGTAAATAGAACTATTATTCTGCTTTTCTTGGAAATAAACGGTATGAACTATAATAATATGTGTTTATGTCGTTATTGAAATATCCATTCACATTCTTCTGAACGCGGGTGTACGTAGTGTGAAGAACAGAAGAGCATGTATGAGAAGGTTAATGGGCGTGAGTGAAGCAAGAGATTTGTCAGGATCGTTCCAGATAGCGATCGATAGTCTCCGCCAAGCCTGTTAGGCATGTAGAGGCGTATATTTGTATGTAAGGAAATATCCATGTTCAGATATCAATGCTAAAAGATACTGAGAAAATACTATGTTTACGAAGTTTTGCCTATAAAGTTATACATATAACCACGTGAGTATCTGTGTTATATAGCCTCGTGATAGTCTGGGACGTCAAGATAATAAAACTAACTAGCTGCCGATCTTCTCGGCTTGTCGAATTGAATAGGGGGACGGGCTAGCAACCTGAATCTAATGTTGCATATTATTTCTTGCAGGTTCTCTAATGTTGCGTAGAAATTTAAGTATGTATATTTAACTTCATAGTCACTAAGGTTACAATAAATATAAATAATAATACTTGGACGTTATTACACCAATTGAACTAGCCCCTTGGTAAGTCCATTTAAGACTTGTGTTAAGGGTACTAGTCAACGTATATTTAAGAAATATTTACTTATTATACATAGATAAATACATATTATATAGCATATATAATCAACGACCAGACTGGAAAGCAGTATAAAAGTGTAGTTCTTAACCCTGCCTCCACCGGGAATCGAACCCGGGACCTCACGATTAGCGTTCCGACGGCTAACCGATCGCGCCACGGAGGTCGTCTTAATAACTACTTATAACTAAATATAACTTGTTAGCAAGTCTATGATGAAAAATATATTGTATAATTAAAAAGACAAACGCGTTCAGACCATTAAACCTTGCGGGATAGTCAGAGGTTCAGGTGTCCATCTCCACAATTGCGAAGGTAGTAACTACCTCGTACTAGTAGCTACCTCGAACCCAAGTGTTGACTAGACAGTCAGTTGTATAATAAACTTACAATTTTTCCTCAAAATTCCAAAGCCTATCAAAATGCTTAAGAAAACATGCAAAAACTAAACTTTATCACTGTTACCGATAAAACCATATCGTAACCGTGCCCTAATCTCAGTTTTTTCGAGTCGGTTGTGAAAAAAACTCTATTGCTTTAATAACATTTATAGCAATGTCAGTTAGTCAATTCACAAATCCCTAATAGCGGCTTATTTATTGCGATGCAATCTTAATTTTCTATGGGCCATGAGTTTTAATTGTAAAGGAATATTATTGATTGTGGCCAAGGTTATTGTTAGTTTCGGTACCCTTCTATTGTAAACGCGGCAGGGCAATGAACTCGCTTTTTGTCAATGCGCCACCGCTTAAGTGTGAAATTTTGAATCTAACACCAACTTTGTATTAAGAGAATTTTCCGTTAATTTATTTTTGTTTTATTGTCTTACAGAAACGTATGGTATCTCTTAATTACCTTTTTGATAAGTAAAGACAAAAGTCTAACGCATTCACGACCATTAACCCTTCGCAATTGCGTAATTAGTAATTCTATGGCCACCTCGAACCCACGTGGTGACCAGATAGACAGTACTCAAAGTGACAGGTGGTAAGCCATGTCGCCATTAATAAGCACTAACTATTACATGTTCGAGGACCAGGTAGGTTTCCTCGCCATGTTTTTCCTAACAGTAGTTTTGAAATAAGTAAGTGTTGTCATAATTCAAATATGTAAATATAGAGGAAAGTTTGTTTTGATTATACTAAAAGTTTAAGTACGTAGCTATGCCTGAATTAGTTCTGATAAGGGGTCTTATTATTAGTTAACCCGTGTCGCCTTTTACACATTTTACATGACACCATACTAACAATAAGGTAATAAAGTAAATTTAAGATTCGACCGTTGCATTGTATGAAAGGCCTAATAATATTAAGGGCAGTTACGTAGGTGCCGGTGCAATAAGGCATATGACAGCCAGATAGATGCTATATTGAAAAAGGGTGACGTAAGAAGTACCTATAACCGCTGACTGTGTATGAAAAGGAGGGACAAATAGGAATCCGTGATCTCTTCCCAACCCTCTACAGGGAATCGGGCGTGATGTGTATGTATATAAACACTTCGGTCTGTAAATTGAAGATGGCACTATCAAATTTGTATATACGTATTTGTTAGAAGTAAAATAGATAAGTTTCCTTCACATCGTGAGCGGTAGAGTAAGATCTAACGAATCGAATGCAACATAGGAAAAGAGACTAATAGGTTTGCACAACGCTTACACAGAACACAAATTAATTGGCAAAAGGTTGCAGTGGTCTCGGTTCAATTCAAGTGTTTGCACTAACTACATCCACAATGCAAATATTAATTTGCTAAGCTGGTAATGTGACGAGAACAGATGATTTCACGGTAGCGGACCCTCGCTCCGGTGATTCGGGTCAGGTATAGGGTGGATAGGACGAAGATTTATTTATTATTTATTTATTTAAAGGTCTATAGAATTACTACCTTCGCAATTGCGGAGATGGAAACCTGAACCTCTGACTACCCCGCAAGGGTAAATGGTCGTGAATGCGTTTGTTTTTTTTATTTAAAGGTACACGACCAGTTGCAGTAAATACAAACAATAATTTAAAAGATGCTGTGAGAATTGAATTTGAATTTTCCTGTTAAAGGTTATTAAGTTATTTTGTAATAAATATTGATATTTAAGTTATGATACGATGAGCTTTGGCAATATTTGCGAGAGTTCTAATATGGAAATAGGATGGTTATATTATTTTAAGCAGCGGACATAATTATTGAAAGGTATTTAAAATCAGTACATTAAAATCGTGAATGGATTATGATAACCTTTGTTAATTTTCAATTTTACCATCATAATTTGCAAAAGTCTAATTATTATTATGTAATAGTATAGAATATTATTTGTTTCTGTATAATGTTGATGTCTTTGGGATAATCTTCAACGTACATACCTACCCTAATATTAAAATAAACCTACATTACGAATAAATCATTATCTAACTAAGATTTGTAACAATTTGGTCTTATCCACACTAACCTGTCACTTAAGTCCATTGCAAGATTAAAACGTTTTGCAAACAATATAAAATAATAGTATCAATCCGTTACTCGGCAGTTCCGTGCTGCTCTTTGATCTCGGTCGTACTATGCCCAAACCATGTCTAAAACGAAAACGAAAATGAATTTACAAATAGTCTTAATAGTGTTCACAGTTCTTATAGCAAAATCTTTGACAATAAGCATAGGTTCAGTGAGTGATAGTGTTCAGGCTACAACGGAATCCAACAAGCAAAACATAATCAAACGCTCAAGAGATTTCTTCCCAGACTGGGTTCCTTTTAAAAACAAACAAGGGGATGAGTTAGGCGAATTTGTTCAGGTAGGTAAAGATAAGTTGAAGAAAAGGTTAGCGCCACCTATGCAATTTGTATTAAAGAAGGTTATAGAACCGCAAAATGAGACGATTTTGAGTGGAACAATCAAACCTGTGACTGAAAATACTTCTTCATCTCTTAAACTACCGCTTCGGATAAATTTTGGCAGTGATGAACCTCCTACAACGCAGAAAATAAGTACTGTTGCTAGAAAAAAAACATCACCAGCTAGTACACAAAGCTCTAAATCGGTTTTCGTTGAAATACGTCGGGAAAATGACGAAGATTTAATATCAACAACCCCTGTTTACAAAACCATTGTCAGACAAAAAGCTGCAAAAGTTAGTTTGCCTAACAAAAATGAAGAAACGAAGAAAGAGGAAATAGACCATACTAAGATATCTCAGATACAAGATGTCGTTAACATATTGGAAAGACCAACAAGTATTGCCACCACAGCTTCCGATGATGAAGTGGCACCAACTTCTGCAGCGTATGATGATTATTATTCTGATACTGAGAGCTCCAACGAAGGAGCGGAAGTTACTACTGAGGAACCAGAACAGAATGAAAATGCTGAAGAAGTGACAGAAGATACAGAACAGCCTGATGAAGAAGTTGAAGAAGAAAAAGAAGTTAAGAAGGAACCGCAAAACCAACAGACAGAGGAAGAAAAGCTAGCGAAACAGAAAGAGAATGAAGAAAAAAAGGCAAAAATTCTAAGTGAAGTTGATGCCTTAAAGCGAAGACATGAGGAGGAACAAAAGACTTTATTTAGAGACAATAAAGATTCGAATAGTGAATCTAGTGAAGATTATTCAGATGATGAAGGAGAAGATTATAGTTCTAATGAATCTGAGGAATCGTCACAAGAACAGTCCGTTGAGTACCAAACAAAACAACCGAACAAGAACTATAAAGTAATAAATTCAGATAACAGAAGACCTCAACAATTTCCAAAGGAGGAAGAAATAAAACCAACTGTAGAAGTTAGTGAGGATGACGAATTTGCAGGATCTGAGGTCAAAAGTGATATAACAGCCCCTCCCACACCCGAGGAACAATCTTCTGAGATGAAACCTAAATATTCAGCCCGATACAGTCATACACAAGACATATTACCTACAAGGAACCCAGAATCAAAGGAAGATCAAAAACGAAGATTCAGGATACGCAATCGCAAACCTATCTCAACTGAACCAACTATTATAAAACCTCAAGTTACACCTATTGACACTTCTGGAGCCGATTCGGTTCCAGCTATAGTAGACACTGGTCCATCCTCATATGGACTGACTCCTACGGATATTGGAACGACATCTAGCGGGCTAGATGGGGAAGCTTTGACAGCGCCGTCTTCTGTAGGCACGGGACCAGCTTTTGATGAATCTACCGCTTTGGATACAACTGCTGAACCAGATACGAAGAGTTCGGTGAAGGTTTCTGATGCTGTGCCAGCACCTTCGGAACATAAGAAGGAAGCTCCTGTTAATGCCGAGTATGAGAAAGGTAAGTTTTAAGTTACTGTGTTAATCTTTGACAGGGCTTGAACATTGTTTTTTTTCTCAGGATGTTGTAAACATCAAAATTTTGCCTTTTATTCTTATTTATTTGAACTCATGAACTCTCATGTTTATCAAATTGGAATCACAACATTCGACGTAGCTCAGTTGTTTGGGGCTTGACTCTGTATCAGTGAGTACAAGGTTTGAAACTCGCATGTACCAATAAAGATTTCCGATTTTTTATGTACAATTTCGGAAAAACATTTTGGGGAATCCTATATTTTCCTTGTACAGGTTCTTTTTCGAACTCTAACCAGACAAATTAAGTACTTCATATCTGGGCACATGTCGGGTCAAAGTGGCCATAGAATTACCACCTCTAAAATTGCGGAGATGGGCACCATATATTCGTCAACTAATATCAGTAGTAGTAATTGTTTCACAGACATACATACAATCCCTTTAATTCCTTTGGATGTTTTCATATCTCCAAGATCTGCCGGGAGGACAGAATCTTGGAGACATGAAATCATCTCCTTGGTAACTTTACATGAATATTATAAGGACCTTTAGTGATAGGTTCCTAGCCTATCGCCCAATAAATTCCATATACCCTTAATCCCTTAGTCGCCTTTTACAACATGGGAAGAACGGCAGCTAGTTAGCATTATTCTTACGTCCCAGCTAACACGGGATAAATGGTTCACTGGTATTGGAAATAATATATTATTGTTATTTATTATTATATTATACAGTAATCATGGGTAAACAAATTAACATGTTATCTAATGAATTATTATTAAATTTAATGTACACATTGTCTGCAGATTTTCTTGGCATTTCTTCTCAGCAGAGATTTTTTTTATCTAATTTGATTTATTTTAAGAATTAGGTGATGTTAGTGACATGCTATTTTAAATAAATGTGTTTTTCAGTGAGTGATTCTATGATCCTTATGTTGAATAAAAAGAATTTCATTTTCATCATTTAAATTTTAACGTCAATATAACACGTGTATGTAAAGTAACGTGTAAGTTTCAACGTTAAACACAGTACTTAGTTTACTAACAAACACACTTATTCCTGCCAATAAGTAGAATTTTACATTTCAAAGGCAAAATTTAAGTTAGCTCTTTTCAAACAAGTTGCATTGTTCTGAACTTTTGCATCTTCATTCCCATTGTTAGTGAGACGTTTCTCGTTTGACTTATTTTGAACTCGGACCATTTCAATTTCCTGCCCTTCGCGACTTTTGCGATCAAACAATAGTTCAAGTGTTAGTAAATGAAAAATCAGGATAATAATAAGTAATAAAGAAAATTGACACTATTTCTTTTACAAAACGATTGAAAGTACTCAAGCCCTGTAAACATAGGTTTACTTGACTTTATTAGTTGACCACTACCAGACCTTTAACAATTTTCATCATTGAATACACTTGCTAGGGAAAACAAAATTAAAATTTGTCATAACTATTATACTACAATATTTATATATCTAAATAAGCAAATTGTACATGCAATTAAAGGTAAGGGCGAATTGATTGAATTTGACTGCCATAGTCTCTATATCTACATATTTAGATGACCTCCGTGGCGCGATTGGTTAACCACCTGAACGCTAATATGAGAGGTCCCGGCTTCGATTCCCGGCGGAGACAGAGTTAAGAACTACGCTTTTCTTCTGTTTTCCAGTCCGGTCGTTGACTATATATCATGGTACATATGTATTTATGCATCTATAATAAGAATATATGTAAAAGTTTCTTAAATATACGTTGACTAGAACCCTTACCACAAGTCTTAATAGTCCATAGTCCAATAGATCACATTGACTCTTCGTTCGTTTACTCGGATTACAAAGAGCTATTTAGAAACATTCTTAGCATCTTGTACAAGACAATATAAAACTATTTAAGACTATTACCTATTGCAGTAAACTACTCATCGACGTGTTACCCAATGTACCCATTACCCAAGTCGTTGCACTCAATCACGTCTTACAGACGACAAGGTCATTGTCGCAACAAATTAACAAGAAATTTCAATGATTAAAAAGCAATTAATTGACTATTAATTAAATGTCTTCTATTTAGTCACTTTCGTAACTGTGATTGAGATGTCTTGATGAAATACTTTGCGACATTTGAATACTGAATCGGCTGTAGCATAGTGGATAAGATCTCCGATTTATTAGAGGTCTTAGGTTCGAATCCCGACATGCAATGAATGGAATTAAAAAGGGCTTTTCATTTACGTACATAATTTACAGTTGATAACGGTGAGTGAGAGAAAACATCGTGGAGGAATCTGCCTATCCCTATAGAACGGTAATACACAGTGCCTATATGCGGCGATACGGTTCGCTACCTATTTTGTTGGGTGCTGTCTTATGGAATGCGGGCTTCGAGTGATCCATACCTAACATTCCTCCAAAATCCGGAGATGGACACTCAAGCCTCTGCCTACCCCGCCACTTGTTTTCCCTCACCGTAAGTGACTGTAAATTATATACGTAAATAAAAACCACATATTTCGTTAATTAGTACATACCAGAGCCGAGATACGAACCTAGGACCTTTCTCATAAGAAGTCAAAGTTATTACTTGGCTACAGCCGCTTCAACTTCCTATCATTCTAAAACTCTATTCTTCTTATACCATTATCTTTCCTATATTCTTTTGCCTCTAGTCTCATATAAAAAAGACCATAATTGAGCAATGCATCAACATTGCATATAAATACAACAAAAAAACGATCAAGTACGCCTCTTTTCTCCATGGTTCTATCCACCCCAAAAACTTTTAAAGATATTTCATAATATTGTTACTAGTTCGCGGTTGTTCCTTATTTTTCTTGTATAGCAATATGTTTACCTAATATTTACCTAAATATGATATGACTCTTGTTTTAACTACGCAAACAAAAACATATTTCTTTTTTCTTCCTATTTTTTCCCTTTCATTAAATATCTATATCATAAGACATATGGTATCGATAAACTATTTCCTAGATATTCGATACAATTATATCGATGATAGTGTCCATTTCACGCTGAAACGAATACGAATCGATTTATCGGCCACCCGATAATGTCACATGTGGGATCATATTTTTATTTACTTTGCGTAGCGTATAAGTATGCTAGTCTGGGACGTAAAAAGTTAACTATCTGCCATTCCTACCGGGTTGTCGTACATGACGATTAAGGTACTGGGGTTAAATAGAATGTATTGAGCAATGAGATAGCATCCCAACCCCAATACTCCATATGACATCACAAACCCTTGTTCAAAGTAAAAAGTGACCTAGAAGATATTATTGTGTATCCGAGGTTCTGTTCATTCAGAATGGGGATAAAATACGTGAATATTAATATTATAATAATAATATTTACGACACTATTACACCAATTGAAGCCCCTTGCTAAGTTCATGTAAAATTTGTGTTAAGGGAGCTAGTCAAAGTACATTTAAAAAAAATATTTACAAATTATCATAAAAATTAATAATCAACAACCAGACTGGAAAGCAGAAGAAAAGTGTACTTCTTACTTAACTCTGCCTCCACCGGGAATCGAACCCGGGATCTCACAATTAGCTTTCAGGTAAAAAATAATGAATGTATATGTATGATAAATGTGGTAGTGTAGTAAGTACATAAAAAGTGATCGAGTAGCGTTTTATATCTAAAAGGACCTAATGTGCTAGAGTTTTTAGTTTTGATTTTATGTACGTATTTATTATGTCATTGTATTTATAACATAGTGATAGTTATGCTAAAAGTGACTGGAGACATATTACGACTCTCTAGTTTAGTTAAACCTCTTTTATCCCTCTCGGAGTGAATAGAACGTAGAACACCTACTTCTTATCTTAATTCTTATCAATCGGTTAATTTTGGGGTTAACGAGGTTTTAATCTCATTAGTACAGAAGTATAAGAATACTAAGAAGTAAGGCATTATATTGTGGTCCCAGATTATCAAAATACGCATCGTAAAGGGGAAAGTACCATAATCAAATTATATTTACTTTCTAGAAAGCGTTGGCAGTAAGCCGAATTGATTACAATCATCAATTACTATATTAATTCAGCGTAAAGTGTAAACAAGTAAATTTTACGAGAAATTATGTAATCGTGCTGTAAACGCATCTTTGCTCTAAGTTTTAATAGTTAATGTTTTTTGGAACAATTATTTAAGTATACATTGTGTTTATTTTATCCCATTCGAGGTAGACAGAACCGCAGAGACGTGAAAAGAATGCTGACTAGCTGCCGTTCCTCTCGACATGTGTCAAGTCTTCAATAAAATCCATTAGACTATATGTGTAGCCATTGGTCAGAATGTGATAATTACAAATACGTCATTGCATCTGGAAAATACGATAAACATTATTTTAAGAAAAAAATATCTTTTTCACTATGAAAGCTTCCTTGCTACGCCCATTATGCATGTGAAACCCGTTTTGTGATATCTCAACACAATACGAACGTAGCTTTTTCCGCTATGTATCGTTCAAGCAAAATCCGCGTCCTAAAATACGTAACAAACAGTTTTTTGTCTTGTATCAAAAGTTACGATTTTGTCTTCATCGGTTCTTCCAGGCGCAACGACGAATAGCTAAAATTAGGAAAAAAGTATTTAATGTTTACCCCGTATTAGTCTAGATAAAAAGAATAATAACAAGCTGCCGTTCTTTAATCATAAGATGTATAGCCTTGTAAAATAAATAAAGAATAAAAAAAGAAAAAGCTGCCGTTCTTCCCGGCATGTCACAGGAGGCGACTATGAATAAATGGAATCAATTGGGCGATGGACTAGCAGCCTGTCAACCATATATTTCAAACAGGTTGCTAGCCTATTGCCTAATAGATGCCAAATACCCCAAATTCCTTAGTCGCCTCCTACGACATGCCAGGAAGAACGGCACCTAGTTTGCATTATTTCTTTTACCCAGAATAGCTCGGGACTCTTATGGTCTTCCAACCCAAAAGGGATTATGAAGTATATCACTATCACTACGAAGTATAAAAGAAAGTCGCTTTCTCTGTCCCTATGTCCCTTTGTATGCTTAAATCTTTGAAACTACGCAACGGATTTTGATGCGGTTTTTTTTAATAGATAGAGTGATTCAAGAAGAAGGTTTATACGTATAATGACATCCATTAAATAGCCAAAAGTGCGAAGCCGGAGCGGGTCGCTAGTTTATTTATATATAGGATATAAGACATTCATTTACGTATGTAAAATAAGTTAGCACTGTTTTTACGTCATCAAAACTAACACAAACAAGTTTAACAAAACATATCTAATATCTTTATTTTTGCCCATTTACTATGGTTTCGAACCAAAGTTCAATGTATGAGAATCTTATTTCTTATTTTGTTGGCACGCTCTGTAAGTTTTGGAGACTCAGATTTCATTAATATTGTATTACGTACAGCCTCGTGTAAGTGCGGGACGTAAAAAGAATCTAACTAGCTGCCGTTCTTGTTGCTGTGTCGTAGCAAGTGATATACGACATTTTAACACTGTTCAATCACTACATACTATAAAACAAAATCGCTTTTTTTGTCCCTATGTCCCTTTGCATGCTTCAATCTTTGAAACTACGCAAGGGATTTTGATGCGGTTTTTCTTAATATATAGAGTGATTCAAGAGGAAGGTTTATATGTATAATTACATCCATTAAATAGTGGACTAGGCTATATATTTTATACCTGTGCGAAGCCGGAGCGGGTCGCTAGTATGCTATAATTCATACATTCAATACCTTTCCGTTGGACAGAACCTCGGAGATATAATATCGCCTAAGTCAGTTTTGGTAAGCTACGTCACATGGAACATTGGCGAGAGGTTGTTGGCCCATCGTCCAATGAATTCCATTTACTCCTAGTCCCTTAGTCACCTCCTACGACATGCAGGGAAGAACGGCTGCTAGTTAGCATTATCTTTACATATCAGACTAGCACGGTAGAAATAATAATATTAAATACTATATTATAACAGGGCTGACCCTTAGAATGGCCATTTAGACCTAACCTAAACATATCCTGAAACTATGTTAAATTATTCAATTAGTGATTCAACTTCGACCTATGTTATTACTAAGTTACAAACTTAAGGTCCTAAACTAAGACTTGTATAAGGACATCCTATTTATATATGTATGAGAAGATCCTTGATAGATGGACCGATGACCTGAAAAAGGTCGCAGGTAGTGGTTGGCTGAGGGCCACGAGTGATCGTGTTTTGTGGCGTTACCTTGGGGAGGCCTACGTCCAGCAGTGGACTGACATAGGCTGATTGATTGATTGAGAAGAGTTGTGTAAATAGAGGTTGCAGCTAGTATGATACGGATGGATGATATTATATTACCGAATTGTTTTTTATATGGGTTAAATGGAGGTTCGGTTACATAAAAGATGTAATAAATATATTTGAAACTATTTATTTCCTTATAATTGATATAGTAAGCCGTAAAGTGCACACATAGGCGAGATAATGAGTTTATATTTTATGTAACGTCAACGCTGAAAGTGCAGTAATTATATAGATAATATTTATAATTTTGAAGCACGTGAACGTATAGTGGCCATGACAATGCATAGTGGCGCCAGTTTTAAAATATGAAATATTGTATTTTGTTCTTATAAACTTAAACCTTATCAAAAGTTACTTAGACTGCACTTTTAGCGCTGACTGAAGATATACAAGACTTACATCTTTCTAAGGGAATAGAATTTGTGTCATAATATCTCAGCACCCATGTTCAGCATAACTTCCTAGATTATGCTAACATTATTACGGAGTTTCAATAAAAGGTTATCAGTTTATCGTCCAATAAAGTCTTTTGGACCCTTAACCCCTTAATTTCCTCTTTCAACAAGCTAGATAGACGACATTTACCATACTATTGAATGTGAAAAAGCTATCTTGCTAAATCAAAATTACGATGATTTTAAAATTTGAAGAAAAATTGTATAATATCCAAGTTCTGTTAAATTTTCTACATTGGCGTGTACTATCTATATCTATCTATCTTATACTATATCTAACTCTGGTACTGTTTATCAACAATTTACACCTTAATAAGCCAATTCTACTTTCTTATGCAAAACATTTCGCATTTATTCCAGTGGAGTTGTTAATTGGATTTGGCCGCAAGATGGCGTGGGATGCCATGTCTGTTTTATGAATAATTTACGACTACCCTCAGACAATGGAGAGGTTTTTCTGCACGGGGTAAAGAGGAAAATAAGACTAGGTCTAATTAGGTTCCTAGATCGCCTGCTAGGAAGGGTCTGGATGGAATTGTTTTGTGAAAGATCTATAGATATATGTAGATAAGGGTTTTCAATTATATATATACGTTATTTGGTATTGTAATAATATTTGGGACACTACTATGCCAATTAAACGAGTACATGGGTAAGATCAATTAAGATTTGTGTTAAGGGTACTAGTCAACATAGATAAATACATACAGATTACATTAACTACCAAACTAGAAAGCAGAAGAGAAGCGTAGTTCTTAACTCTGTCCCCACTGGGAATCGAACCCGGGACCTCATTACGTTCAGGTGTTTAACCTATTCCACCACAGACGACGTTAAAAGTGTATAAACAATTAATTATTATGCTCCAAAGCTTAAAGAAAACTCTGTTTTTTTCCTATATTATATATCTAGTACTAATGGAAAATTAATCTTATTATTTTATCACTAAGGCAACATCAACGTAAAAACCTTTAAGGTTTTCACTGTTGTATAGAATTTAGTAAATATGCTATCATCAACCCGCATAACATGTCCAAAACTTTCAACATACACTTTTTCCTCTAAATTAAATCCTGTATCAGATAAAAATTCTTCATATCTTACAACCCTCTGTTATCACACTAGCATCGATTCATCGTCTTTTGTCACCTAAAAACATATTAATAAAAACATTCAAGTTGTTTTTTTTTAAATAATAGTGTTATTTTATTTTATTAATGTCATAATTATCGTTATAATAATTGGAATTATAAATAATATATATCTATTAATACACTCTGTAAATAAAAACATCTGATTACCTGTTTTACATTGTATGTTTTTTTATTTAGGTGGCGGTAAAGAGTTCCATGGAGAACACCATTCTGAGCACGGTGAACACGGCAAAAAGGCTTACGAGGTATTTATTTCTATAATAATAAACAGTACATTTAGAGTATATGACGAAAGAGTACTAATATACTTATCGTATTTTAAATTTGTTATATATTAATTATTTTTATATACATATACTATCAGTGACATTAATATTATTTTTGACATTTTAATTTTATTTTTATATATGACGATCATTGTAACTTTGGACATGTGTTTATTGTATTTTATTTTTATGTGACATTCTTGCAATGTAATAAATAAATCTAAATCATTAAGAACGTTGCATAAAGTTATGCATAGAAATTAACAATAGCAGGAAATGATAAATAACTAACTTAACTAACTATCGCGTAAAATTCTATATAATAAAGATACCTTAAATTAAGTTGAGTCTGCCCGTGACCAAGGCTGCTGCAACGTTGCCGAAACGTTGGGTTAATAATAAAGTCTCGTAAAATTACGCGATAAGTCCCGTTAGTTATAATCACGAGTATAAATCGAGAATCTCTTAAAACTATAATAGAAGGAAAGTAAAATTAGACAAAAATTAAAAGGTATACAATCTGTCCCAATAATATTAGTAACAACCTGTGTTGATATGGTATTTCAATATAAGGAAACCAACTGTTGTTAAGACTTCGCCATTATAATAATAATAATATTTGGACATTATTACACCAATTGAACTAGCCCCTTGGTAAGTACATTTAAGGCTTGTGTTAAGGGTACTAGTCAACGTATATTTAAGAAATGTATACATATGTATTATATATAGATAAATACATATATAGCATATATAATCAACGACCAGACTGGAAAGCAGTAGAAAAGCGTAGTTCTTGACTCTGCCTCCGCCGGGAATCGAACCCGGGACCTCACGAATTAGCGGTCAGGTGTCTAACCGATCGCGCCACGGTGGTCGTCAATTATATTCTTAAGCCCCTACGGCATCTATTACAAAATTTAGGTAATAAGATAGATAGGCAATAAGATTACATTCTTTTCAAATCACATATCAAGATAATATGAATTCAATACAATACCAAATGTCAAATGTCAATCACCTCACGCTTATTGCCGTAATAATTACTGTAAATATCCTGAATAAAAGTAAAAACTATGAACTAATATATTATAACAGTGACGGAGTGGTTTCCATGAAACAAGGTTCTGACCAAAATCTAGAAGGATTGGATATGTAACATACTTGAATGTGATTCTTTTTGTTCATGATTTGCTTATATTTAAAAATATATGTAGTATGATATAGTAATAGTGTAACAATTTAAATACATACATGTGTATGTATATTACATAACAGTTCACACAAAAATATATAAATATAACCGTATAAAGTCGTTACAGACAGAGGCTTGCAAATGACAGCAGTTTAAAATAGAGTACCCGCCACATACGGTGGCAGTAGCCAAACTTGGAACTAAATTTGACGTTTCCGCCATTGCGTGTTATTTTGTATGAAAAGTAAATTTAGTATTACCAGCGTTGTGTTTTTTGCCCACTCTTTGTAATTTTTATGTTTGTTAAGGGTGATTATAATAAATTGATTTCCGGAGTTTCTTGTTAGTTCTTCTCCAAGCTAGGGTCTCCGCTGATCTAACCTCGGTAAAAAATATGTAAAGACAATGCTCAGTGCCATGTTTGAAATAATAGTTTTAAGAGATTCGCGATTTATACTCATGATATAAGATATAAGGGTGTGTATAAGATTGATTGCAGCTGTGGGAAATCCTATGTCGAACAGACTAAACGGTCTATTGCGGACAGAGTGAAGGAACACATAATATATGTAATATATAATAAGAAGGATAAGTCCCGTTAATTATTAATCATGTTTGAAATAGTATAATAAACATATTTTGACTTTGATATATTAATTTGTTTTATTTGAGTTTATAGCTCTGCAACCAAAGATCGTTACAAATGAAACCTATAATGTTTCGAGCCGTATGGCACAGTGAGTGCTAGTTTTGGGCGTGTTTACTGGTAACACTGAATTACGCGACTGTGGCGACGCCTCCAACTGCCACCGTATGTGGCGCGATCTCTACATTAACTGACTGACATAATTAATTTGATTTTAATATTGCCATGGCGTGGAAAACGATTAATTATGCCTCTTGTCTATGGTAAGAGTTATTTTGCCTCAAGATTTCAAAACAAATTAATGATATAGCAAATTTAGTAATGCTAAAGATAGCTTAGAAGAGAATATTAGGACTTACAGATTCTGTACATCCCAGAAAAGATAGAAAGACATACAAATAAAAAAGTATATTCCATACACGCGCGTATTTATACCAATAATGCGGTCATTTAATACAAATTATGACCAAAATCTTTTGCGGGGTGGTCAGGGAGTTCGCAAAGCATTTCCATTACCAATTGTTTAAGCAAATTAGTTAAGAGTTTAGTTCAGTACCCCGATTATGATAATAACTATATCTTCATTACCATAAACATTACAAGGGAAGACTTAAGCCTTGTTCACAGCGATTCTTGCACTAATCAGAGCCTAATAAAAAGAAAATATATATCACATGAATTTAGTCGTTTAAGCATTTTATCTAAATACATATAAATTCATATCCTCTTATTCATTTAAGGCCAGATAGAACCTAGGAAACGCTATAATATCTCCTATGTCACTTAGGCAACAATATTAGTGTTGTAATTCATTTAATTATATAAAATATAAATGACGAAAACTTTGCAAATTTACATATAGAATGTAAATGAAGAACATTTTGAATTCGTAATACCTACTCTTCTTTTGGAAAACGCCTCTTTTTTATTTATTTATTTATTCATATACAATCATCGATCATTACAGGTTTAACCAAATGCAACCGAGTAAGACTATTATTAAATAATAATTAAAAAATAAATGGACTAGGTAATGAATGATTATACATCACTCTTATAGCTAATTACAAATAATGTACACATTGTCTGCAGAGTTTCTTGGCACTTCTTCTCTGCAGAGATTTTTCTTTACGAACAGCCATTAGTTTTATTAATTAAATTGATTTATTTTAATAATTAGCTTACATTAATGACATATTTTTTTTATAAAAAATGTCCTTTTTTTTACTTTCAATACTCGTAAGTGATTTTATGATCCTTATATTGAATAAAAAGATTTTCATTTTATGTTCATTTTTCATTTCATTTTCAATTATAATTAGTTAAAAGAGCACTTTGACGGTATGTATGTCTGTATAAAATTTACCTCTTCCCTTTCCCAGGGTCTGCACAAAGACTCCAAAACCGAAAAGGGTCACCATGATAAAGAAGCCCATCACGGCACGTATGAGGACCACGGAGGCCATGACAAAAGCCATCATCACGAATCAGGACATTACGGAGACCATCACCATGAAGAACACGGGAAGAAGCATGCTAAGGTTGTATTATTTACATATAGTTGTATAAGGGCGGTTACATAGGGGCCGGCCTAATAAGACATAACAGTCAGATAGATGCTATATTGAAAAAGGTGACGTTAGGTGTACCTATAACCGCCGAGAGTGTATGAGAAGATGTATGAATGTCAATGAAGCGAAAGTGGTCTGTCAGGATCGGGACAAATGGGGATCCGTGATCTCTGCCTACCCCTCTACAGGGAATCAGGCGTGATGTGTATGTACGTATGTATGTAATAATAATATTTGGACATTATTACACCAATAAAACGAGCCCCTTGGTAAGTACATTTAAGACTTGTGTTAAGGGAGTCAACGTATATTTAAGAAATGTATACATATTATATATAGATAAATACATACATAGCATATATAATCAACGACCAGACTGGAAAGCAGTAGAAAAGCGTAGTTCTTAACTCTGCTTCCACCGGGAATCGAACCCGGGAACTCACGATTAGCGTTCAGGTGTCCAACCGATCACACCACGGAGGTCGTCAAATACTATACATACACAATATACATACACAATTCATATACTTTCTTT